>JAQBSW010006525.1:40000-47872 GCA_029291075.1 Eudiplozoon nipponicum | reverse complement strand
AGTCGCACATGACTTTGCTGATATAATCGAGAAGCACCTAGCAGTGTTTCAACCTTTTAGTGCCAAAAGAATAGGTTTGAAAATAGGAGTAGAACACCAGATAGAATTGGTAGCTCCGTTACCTTGTTCACCAAAGGCTCAACCATTGGCACAACACAAGCAACAAGTAGCTATGTCAGAATTTTATCAATTGCGCGAAGAGGGGATTTGTAGAAGGTCAAATTCCAATTTTGCTTCCCCAATAGTGGTAGTTCCCAAACCTGAACCGGGTCAATGGAGGGTTTGTGGGAATTATCGTCTATTAAACTCAGTGACAAAGGGTGATTCTTATCCTCTCCCTAACCAGAGTACTTTGCTCCGAGATATAATGGGATATGAGGTTTATTCAACTTTAGATCTCCAGAAAGCGTACTATCAAGTACCAATGGAAGAAAGTTCGATACCACTCACCGCAGTCAGATTTCCAGGAGGGGGATCGCATGAATTTCTTCGAATGCCTTTTGGTTTGAAAAACGCCAGTCAGACATTCCAGCGTTTGGCTGAAGAAATCCTTCAGAATTGTCCATTTGCGAGAGTATATATTGATGACATAATAATTTTTAGTAGTTCACGAGACGAACATCGTACGCATTTGGAAACGGTTTTGACCAGGCTGGAACAATATGGATTAGTGGTCAAACCTAATAAGAGTAATATTGGTTGCTCTTCAGTTAAATACCTTGGTCATATACTTTCCAAAGACGGAATTAAGCCTTTGGAAGATAAGGTCCAAGCCATTAAGGACGTAACTGAACCCAGAACAGTACGCCAGTTGCGAAGGTTCTTGGGCATGATCAGCTATTATCGTCGATTCATTCCAGGTCTAGCCGGAATTCTTGGATCGTTAACAAGACATCTCACTCTTGAAAAGAGCACGATCAAGAAGTCTTGGCCTATCATCTTGAGTCAAGAAGACCGAGAAAATTTCCAAAAGGCCAAGGATATGTTAAGTGACGTAACCACATTAGCACCTGTAGATTGGGAAAAACCTTTCGAACTAATCACTGATGCATCAGATGTTGCATTAGGAGCAGTGCTACAGCAAAGAGATCGGGACGTAGTAAAACCGATTGGGTTTTATAGCCGTAAGCTTACTGATCGAGAAAAACGGTATGATACGTTTGGCAAAGAGCTTCTAGCCGTGTATGCCGCAGTGTTACACTTCGAGCATTACTTAGATGGTCACAAGTTTAAGTTATTGACCGATCATAAGCCATTGATCAGCATACTTGGTAAGACAGCTAGGCTTAATTACTCTCGTAGAGTAAATTCCCAAATAACACGGTTAGCAGAGTTTGATTTCACTGTGTCTCATATTGCTGGTAAAGAGAATGTGGTTGCAGATGCACTAAGCCGACCGAATGAAGCTGATGTCGATACGATATTTCAAGGTCCTTTGAAAAGTTTAGAAGAATCAATGCACGATTTCGTTAGTCAAATCGAAGAAGCGCAAGGACTGGATCCCTTTACATTGGTATTGTCCAAAAGACCAGGATATGTGCGTAAGCTCATAAATGGCAAGTGGTTGTTATGCGAAACATCTAGAAGTCAACCACGACCATATGTGCCATTGGAGTTACGGGCCAAGATTATCCAAGTGTTGCATAACATGGGTCATCCATCCATTAAAGCCACCATACGATTAATCAACGACAGATACGTATGGCCACATATGTCTAAAGATATACGGGTATGGGTAAGAGCCTGTACCAAGTGTCAAACGTGTAAGGTGTGGAGACATACCAGGACCGATATAAAGAACATTGGAATACCAAATGGACGGTTCAGACACGTACACATAGACATTGTTGAGATGCCTGAAGTAAACGGAAACAAATACTTGCTGACTATGGTAGATAGATTTAGTCGTCAATTTGAAGTGGCGATTTTAAAAGACATGACAGCACAAGAAGTTTTGTTCGCGTTTCTACATAATTGGATATCGCGTTATGGTGTTCCGGAAAAGGTCACTAGTGATCGCGGTAGTCAATTTATGTCAGAGCTTTTCGTAAGATCTCTCAACGTCATGGGAATCACTATAATTCATACTAGCGCGTATAACCCACGAGCAAATGGGATGGTAGAAAGGTTACATCGTGAACTGAAAGCTGCATTAAGGTGTACTAGTGGAACAAGCTGGATACACGATCTTCCTATAGTACTACTCGCCATGCGCAACAGATATAGGGCACAATTAGGAACTTCCATTGCAGAATTAGTTTATGGAGAACCATTAAGGTTGCCTGGAGATCTTCTAATTGAAACTCCAAGTAGTCTTGATTGGGCTTCTAGTTATGTAGATTGGTTTGTAGGAGCACTTAGAGACAAGATGTGTCGTTTGGCCCCAACCAAAACTAGAAAACCTAAAACTAAATGCTATGTGTCCTCTGATTTAAAATCGGCATCGCATGTTTATATTACTAATGAGAATAGGAAAAACTGCCTAACACCATTTTACAAAGGACCATACAAGGTCAAGAGGATGACTGATAAGAATGTCATCATAGAAATAAATGGCATTGAGGATTGTGTTACGTTGGATCGCTGTATTCCCCAGTTTATCTGGATTGATGGTGTGACCGAATTAAAAGATGCGTTGAATGACCGTTCCATGGGCGAATCTGAGGTGTGCAATCCCATCTTGCAGACACATAATGAAATGCAGCAATTTGAAAAACCGTTGCCTAACTTATCAAAATCTTATTCTACTGAATCACAGCATGAAAATTATTTGTCGACACCAGATGACATTGAAGAACCAGCGAATGTTATATCGGGCGAGATGACGACGTCAGGGGCGCCAGTATGCACAAAACGATCTGGAAGAATACTACGTCAGCCGAAGAACGATGATTACATCTACTATTAGTCGTTCCTCTCTTTTTTTGAGAAGGTGGTGTGTGTAGAGGATGTTGAATCCTCCGCCTTTTATAAAATGACCTTGAATGATAAATTTAAACCACCATAGCTGATTGTAACAACTTTATTTAAAAAGAATTTTTTCTTTTTATTTTCCAGAACATTCTTTGTTTAAAGACTTGATTTTTATAATTGTGCGCTATTTTCAGTTTTTGAGTATCGTGCTTCCGAGCTGGTTGTAGATTTTCGTTTGCTGCATTTTTAACATTTCTCTCCATAATAAACGATTACAACATTACACAATAAACATCTTTCGACACTTGCCTTGTGTTCTGATATAATAAAACACTGAGGAGGAGTCTTGGAACAGGTAATTTATTTATTATTGTGGGTCACGTACACATCAAAGCAGATTATTGCTGAAGATATAGCTTTCCAACTTTCACCTTCAAAGTGCCACAAGTAAGTGTCAATTTAAGTATCATAATTCTTGATCATGAATGCCGATATTAAATTAGAAGATGTATTTCATTTAGGGCAGGACCTAATGGACTTAAATCTTATTGACACAGATAACAATGTAGGCAAAACAGACTCTACTGTAAATGTTAGGACTTCTAGCGAACTGGCATCTAGGGGGCTTACTAACACCAATAGGTTAGGGGCCTCAACATAATAATATAATAATTTCGTGGTCACTGCAGTAATTTATATATATATATATATATATTATATATATATATATATATATATATATATATATATATATATATACTATGGAAGTCAAATAACTTGTTGGAGATTAAATAAATATATTTATTTGAATATATATATTTTTTTGTTGGGTGGAACACAACGACCGGAGAGAGCGTGCTTGTGGTTTTCAACATTTTTCTCTAATTTCGAAGGATATCGGGTTTCATTTTGTTTTTATTTTCAGATTCTCGGGATTTCTTGTCTGATTTCATCTCTAGGATACACCAGGAATCTGCCTACACATTTTTTTGGAATTTACCTTCAGTTATCAAGGATCTATTCCTAGCTCACCCGATTTTCCCGTTTATTTCTGCATTTTAATACCTATTCTTTTTCGCTCATCAATACTCATTCTTTTCCTCTCTTTTATCGTAATCTACATTACTTCTGCTCTTCTATCTAACTCCACCATGAACCAACTTTCGTCGCCAGCCCCCATCTCCCCGTTCCTCACCCAAAAGATTATCTCCAATATTTCTGATCTCCAACAGCAAATGGCGGACATCACAGGATTACTTGGAGCACTGACTGGCAACATTTCAATCTCCTCCGTTCAGCCCCATTTGTTGCGTCAAGCGGATGCGTTTCTGAATGGGGTAGCCAGGGAGGTTGCCCTGCGAAACCACAACAAGCGAAACCTCTTTCTTTGGTCTCCGCGCTCCCCACTCTCAAAGGACGATCTGGCCTCAGATCTCATCAGTCAAATAGGGGACAACTTTAGCCACCTTAAAGAGATCTCCTCGGGAAAGGGTCAAGCCTTTATTCTCTCCTCGCACAAAAGACTGTCTGACGATGAGGTTCGTCATCTCAAACTACACTCGCCCATCTTAACATCCGGGCAAGTCAAACTAAAACGAGACTACACGCTGCTACAGAGGACTTTAGAGAAAGCCCAAACCCATAAACCGGACACCACCCCCTCCTCCAGCTCATCACGCCTTTCCGGGCTGGAGCAACCCAAAGAAAAGCCGTTCAGTTCACGGCGGAATCCTTGGCGACGCACCTTCCTCCAGTCCACCCCTACTCACACCTTCCCGATTTGAAGGCCTTCCTCTCACTTTTAGCCCTTACTCCGCAACCAGTCCCCCCACACAATCTCAAGCTTTACCACGTCGTCGTGGCCGACCACGCCGCGCTAAGCCTCCTAATAACGCACCTTCTCCCCCAAGCTCGTCCGCCAGGTCCACATCCCCTCGACAAGTTACCTTTGTGACGGATGCTATGACCCAGAAACCGAAAAAACGTAAGTCTACTAAGACCAAACAAGACTTCGACCCAGCCCCATCAACTTCGTCTCCCCCTACTGAATCCATCATCGACCCCACCCTGGACTGTTGCGTCCCAGCCCCTGATCTTTCTCTGTCCCTGCTCGCCCCCTCAACGCAGCTTCCGAGTGCCCCCTCGAGCCCAGATATCTCGCCCCCCTTTTGCTTTCAAACCCTCCAACTGCCTCACCCACCTGATAAACGCGGGACAAAAAGAAATCCAAATCGACGCTGACCACTCTATCCTTGTCAACGAGCGGTCTGTCACCCTCATCAGCCCTAGATCTCGCCCCGCCCGCCAGCGGAAAGCCCCCGCACGCTTCTCCTCCCCGATCTAACCATCCCTCTCTCAGAGCACTCTCAGCAATCCTCATCAACTGCAGGTCACTTACGCCTAAAATCAATCAACTACGAGCTTTTCTATCCTCTAACGAGATTGACATATGCGTTCTTGTTGAGACTTGGCTGTCCCCTTCCATCCACTGTGATGATCTTTTCCTCATTCATGGATACACGTTTCTTCGTAGCGACAGAACTGTCGGTCGTGGGGGCGGACTAGCTGCCTATGTCCGATCCCTTCTTATGCCCAAACGCTTGTCGACATCGAACTCTCAAGGATTGGAATTTTTCTCGTTTCAGCTACAAATCCATAACCAAAGCATATCTACCTGTGTTGTCTACAGACCCATTAATATCTCACTCATCGACGACACCCGCGGGGCCCAACTTCTATCTACTTTTTTCTCTTTACACTCCGATCGGTACGTCGTTGTGGGTGATCTCAACCTCCCCATGACTAACTGGCATAATCTAGCTTCCGAAAGTCACCCACTGCTTCGACTCTTCGCGGACAACCTGCTACACCAATTCGTGCATTTTCCTACCCGAGGGAACAACCAACTGGATTGTGTACTCTCCAATAACGAGGTGACCGATGTTCGCTCTCGGGAGATCTTCCCTAATCTTGATCACTGTCAGGTATCCTTCCTCTTACCTCTCTTATCCTTCACCCCTCGAGAAGACACCCAATCTTTCAGACGATTCACCAACTGGGAAGAGTTCCGCCGACTCTGTGACACTGTTAACTGGAGGGACCTCTTTCTCTCAAACAATCTCTCCTCGTGCTTTTCCGAAGTCCATAACATCCTATCCTCCCACTATAACTCCGCCACCTCTATTCAACACGTATACTCGACGAATAAGTTGAACGCTCTGTTTAAGGCACGTGACAACCTCGCACGCAACTCTCGTCTACGCACATCGTCACTTGCCCGCGCCCTCGCTCTGAGACGCATTGATGGGCTCATTAAACAGGCTATCAACAAACAAGCGCTCCACATCGAAAAACGCATCCGCTCAGCTCCTAATCCCCGGGCAAAGTTCGCTATCATCAAACACCAATTGCTGCAAAAGCCCAAAACCTCGTTTATCAACTTCTCTCAGTCAGGCGACCCCTGCTTCGCCAATGATTATCTGACTCACCTTCTCGACTCCTTTTCCACTCCCACTCCGCCTGTTGAGATGTTAGACAACGGAGACACCGAGAACCTACGCTGGTTCCATGTCTCTCCGGCTTCCGTCGCCCAAGCAATTAAAGACATTAAATCTAAACACCAATTTGATCAATATGGTGTCTCGGTCAGTATGATTGCTCTTCTAGGCTGGAACGTCTTCTCTCTGATTGCAGATGTTATTAATCATTGTCTCGAAACCACCTATCTTCCCCCGGACTGGCTCAATTCGACGATCTCTCCTATCCCTAAAAATGGCACTTCTTCGATCTCATCATTTAAAGATCTCCGCCCCATTACTATCGTCCCTTCTTTCACCAAAATCTTCGACAGGATCTTATACAACCTAATCTACCCCTCCATTAAGTCTCATGTAAACTTCTATCTCCTCGATGATCAACATGGCTTTTTGAATGGCCGCTCCTCTTCCACCAACTTAGTTAGTGTTCTCGATCATTGCTACTCCTCCTTCTCTAAAGGGCTTCAGTGCACTCTCCTATTCCTGGATATATCCAAGGCTTTTGACTCGCTGTCATTTTCAGCAATCGAATCCGCCTTACTGAGAAGCGGTATCTGCGGCAACGTTCTCTATCTTATTAGTTACTATCTCCGAAACCGATATGCGACAGTAAAAGTTGGCAGTAGTCACTCGAGGCCAGCCCATATCCGATCCGGTGTTCCCCAGGGCTCCGTACTTGGTCCCATTCTCTTCAACCTTACGCTCGCGCACATACAGGTTGATGACAACCTTTTCAAACTGTTCAAATATGCGGATGACATGGTTATCGTATTCAGCAACTCCAAAACATCCAACCCTCCTTATCCCTTATATCGGAGCTCCTATCCTCGCTCCACTCGCAGCTCAGCAGAATCGGCCTCAAACTAAATCCCACCAAAACTCGCCTAATGAAACTCTCCTCTGATCCATTCTGCTCTATCCCGGTTGCCAACTACCCCCTTGATATAGAAATAATAGATTCGGCCAAACATCTTGGCATTCACTTCTCAAAATCCCTAGACTTCTCCCTACACCTTACACACACTACTTCCAAACTCTTCAAATGGGCCCGTCTGATCTGTTTTAAGACTAACAATCCCACTCTCCAACTCACGTTATTCAAGGTCTACGTTCTGCCCCTCATTTCCTACGCCAGCGAATTCTACTGTCCTCTCACCCTCGCCTCCTCCTATACTATTGAACAGGTATCCTCCAGATTTCTAAAGCGAGTCTTCCCGAAATGCCAAAATTATAGGGAACGCCTTCTCCTGGCAAACCTTCTTCCGCTTTGGTTCACCCGTCACCTTCGTGTCATTTCTTTTATCCACAAGATCACAACTTGCTTACCACTCTCCAACTTTGCCCACCCCAGTCACCACTATGCCACACGTTCTAGTAACTCTTCTATCCAAGCCAACCATACCCCCACCATATTTAAAAAAAT
>JAQBSW010006525.1:0-37500 GCA_029291075.1 Eudiplozoon nipponicum | reverse complement strand
TATGAGATGGATCTGGACACACCGCCTAAACGCTAATCGTCATACGGCGTAATTCCAAACGCCATGAATGCAACAAATAAAAACGTATACTTATTTCAATACTTTTAACAAAAAATTAACAATGGCTGATTTTATTATTTTAAGAAGGTTTATATTGTGGTTCATCGGCTTATGGTGGCCTACCAACCGAGAATTAAAACGTTACGTCTGTATGTGCCCACACGTTCGATCTTTGTAATACTAATTACACCAACTGGTGCGTAACATTTATTACAACACACAGATTGGAACATAATATATTGTTTCCTTCGCATTTGGAATGTGTGGATAGCTTTAAACAAAATATATGAGGGTGCTCAATCTTCCCGCAAACCTAACTGAACATGTCTTCCCATTTTGTCCTGTCTATGTTTTATATAAGTAATTCGAGGACTATTTAATCACAAAGCTACAAAGGTCCTTTTCATAAAATATGGAAAATTCGCGAAATATTGAATTTGGATGTTAAAATAATTATCCTTTATAATACCAGTATTGATATAAACATCTGACCCATTAACATTTCCCGGTATAAACTAAGAATTGAATAATGTGTAAATTCATCCAGTAGACCAAGTTCGTCCTTATTGGGAACTCATCACGTGCTGGCAATAATATACAGCGGACAGGCCACGAACCTTGTCACGTCTGCTTTGTAACCTGGTGCTTTAACCACTGAGCCACCATGCCGCACACTACACTCAATTGTCAGATATATACTTAATAATGTAACATGGTTAGTCCTTTTCCTTTTAGGTAGAGTTCATATGACATCGATTTAGACCCGAAGTTCCAACTAACCCTAAAAAATCTGTCATTATTGAACTGAAAGCACACCGTTATGACAGATTTTTGACAGTTTGCTGGATGCCAAATAGCTCCATCTAAAAGAAAAAAGACTAACCAAGTTAAATTAGTTAGTAGATAGCTGAAAATTGTGAGTAGTGTGCGGAAACGCGGCTCAGTGTTTAGAGCACCAGATTCCGAAGCTGTCGCGCCCAAGTTCGGGCCCTGTCCGCGGCAAATTCGGGCCAGTAAGTGATGAGTTCCCAGTAAGGACAAAACCGGTCTACTGGATCAATATCCTTCTGTACGCTATACAATTCTTAGTTCACATCAACAAATGAATGTACTTAATGGATCAGGTTATAATAATTGTTATCACCGCCCGCGCAACAAATTTTTATTTAATTTAATAATACAAATCTGTTCAGTCAAAATTTCTCATAAAGGAATATAATCAATGCGAACTGCATTCAATTACTTAGTTTGCCAAATAACAATATTTTGCTAATTTTTTATAACAGGGTTGCCAAATTATAAAAATCTCATGAAATTACCTTACGAAGAAGTGTGGGTTGAGAGGTTTTCTTTCTTGGAGATGATGCATAACTAGGCTTGCTATAGGAGAACACAATGCTAGCAAAATGATAACAACTCTCAATTTTTCATAATATTTTTATCTGAAAGCAAAGTTCTTAGATGACATAAATATTTTCAACATTTTCCAAACACTTCATAAATTCCTATAATCAAGGTTACGATCTTGATATAAGCACCTGACCCATTAATTACTTACAAATTCTGGCCAGTACTTGATGAGTTCCCAATAAGGACGAAACCGGTCTACTGGATGAATTGCCTTTTCTACACTATACAATTCTTAGTTTATACTGACATATGTAAGTAATTAATGGGTCAGGTGTTTATATCAAGACCGCAACCTTGATTATAATAATTGTTATCACCACCCGCGCAACCAATGTTCGCTTAACTATATAACTTCCTAACTTCTAATTCCGTTCAATACTTAGTGATATTCAGTTAAAACTCGTCTGAAGAACTTCAATTCAGCTGGAACTGAGACGCTAGTATACATACACAGAACGTGTAAGTTAGACAATGTGCCATTTTTGTTAGATATTTTTCTGAATTATATCTTTGAAATGGTAAGTGATCGTTAATATGTGATCTAAAATAGGAATATTTCCTTATTATATAACAAGATATATTCATCATCTTACAAGTGTGCGAATTTGGCTATTTATAATTATCCTTAGCTTATGTCCTTCTTTTTGCATTTTGACAAAACCATTCAAACTATTTAGTATCGTATCAGTTTTTATTGAAGAATTCGCATGCGTTTTTTCCAATGCCTGCCATATTGCTAAATTTTCAACAACGCCCTTACATCATGCTGCAGCTTATCTTTTGGATCTCTGTCTATATTACTTAAAACCTTTTTGTTGTTAAGTTTTCCAAACATTTTGTCTACGTAGTTTGACTGTTTTCTTGAAACCGTAGCTCCACCATTATTATCTTTCAGTTATATCGTTCTATTAGCCACTATTTAATTCATAAGTCGTGTGAATTTATAATTAAGTTTATACTTATCCTCCTGGTTTAGCACGAGAACGGCCTTTTGATTCCGTCAGCATTTGGGCAATCTTTACAGCTTCCGTAATAATGTTGTCCATTGGTGGGCATTCTCAAGGAAAGGCCATATTTTTTCCACGCTTAGGTATATATACCTGATTTTTATTTTGAATAATGGACAACAAATAGTTAATTACTATAGAAAGTGTTTCAAAAACCTTAGGCTTAAGAATTCTAATTCCTACGCATTCTATTATTTTCTCATGTCTTATTCTAATTTTATTCCTTTACTTATTACTAGTTTTTCTATGAAGTTGAAACTTCCGGTTACGATCTATAAAGCAAATGTTTTTGATTTTTGATTAATTTTTATCACATTATATTTAAACGAATATTGGTTGCGCGAGTGGTGATAAGAATTACTTTTAATCAAGGTTGCGATCTTGATATAAACACTTGACCCATTATGTACATAATAATAATAATAATAATAATAATAATAATAATAATAATAATAATAATTTTAGTAATAATAATAATAATACATTTATTTGGCATCAAAGGCCAACTGGCCCGACCATTGCATAAAAAATCAAAGATAGGATATGTGGAGGTGAATGAAATTGTGACTAGCAAAGTATTTAACAGCAGGGGGGAGGAGTTGAGGAAGGGAAATGTTATCATCAACTTCATGATAGTTCAATCTGGTGAAAAAATAAAAACAAAATTCCATTTGACTAGACAAGATCAATTGGAGTTCAGTCCATGAAGTGTCCGAGCATCAATGCGGGGTAGGTTGGGTCCGGACAGATGAGTTCGAGTGTGAGATCGAAGATGATGGCGGACCGGAAGCAGACATCGACCGATGGAGTCCTATGTCATGGATATTGAATTCATGAAATGTAGATTTGACCATAATGGAGTCGACTAGATTGAAGCAATTGTGTCGTGCAGGGATCAAAGGCGTCTGTTGAACGAGGTTATGATTGATGAAAGACGAGGGGGAGTCGATGTCAGATGCAAACCGTTGGTGGACCAGCAGGGCTTTTGAGTTTACGGTCTTCCGCTGAAACAAAAAGGAAACGGATTGGATGAGCAAAACGTAGTAAAGTATCCACTATATGGATATGCTAGAGTAAAAAATGAGCTCAGAAGTGGTATCAGGGAGTCAAGAGTGAAAGATTTAAAACCAGAGGGGAAAAGTGGAAATTAGATGACGGCCAGAGGGATTTTGCCCTTCGAGATCAGTAAAGAGAATAGCCGGGGGTGAAAGAAATGTTATGAATTGAGAAGGAACCAGTTTCGTTTCCAATCTGTCTTTTTACTAAGAAATTTGTTAAAGAAGTATTTATGGGCCTCCTTTTTAAATTCATGCTGGGGTAGGAGCTTTATGTCCGTGGGAAGAGCGTTGAAGATACTGTAGGCTTTGGAGAAGAGATAGATTTTTTTGAATATGGTGGGGACATGGTTAGATTGGATAGAAGAGTTGCTACATACTTTTATCAGTATAAACTATGTATTGTATAGTGTGGAAAAGGTAATTTCATCCAGTAGATCGGTTTCGTTCTTATCGGTAACAATTCACTTACCGTTTAGAATTTGTCTCGGATAGGACTCTAGCCTGTGCAAATCTGCTTCTGAATCTGCTGCTCTAACAACTGAGCCACCTTGCTGTACACTACGCGCAATTTTCAGTTATATACTAACTAATGTAACTTGGTTAGGCTTTTCTTTAGACAGCGCATATATAGCATCCCTTTAGCAGTAAAGTTTCAACTACCTATCCCCAATCGGTCACTATAGAAAAGATACCACGTTACATGGAGAAGTGGTATTGAAGTGAACAATTATGATGATACACTTGCCTTTCTAATTGCACCTTCGTCACGTTTATCAGTTGCTATTAGGGATTAACATGATTTTATTTTGTTTTCAACTTTCGCTCAAACGACTATTTTGTTTCGTCCAGTTTCATAGTTTTTATTATTATCAATCGTTGAAGCTAATAACGATCAAACTGACGATTTTGACCTCTTTTTCGGACACATTATGAGTTTTTTATCATCGTTGTCAAATAAAGTAAACCAGAAAACGCAATTGATATATTGCGAGTAACACACTTGTTTAGATAAATCTCTCTCAACAACCTATGCAACAAAATTTCTTGACTTTTACCCAATAATAACATTACTTTAAAGCAAGTTTACAAGCTTGATATAAACACCAATCCCGTTGTATTTAACCAGTCGCACAAAATTGGTGAACTACCATCAGTAAAATAGTATTCTGTATTCAAATATATACACATGAATATACGTAAACACAAAAATATGCCGATATACACATACACATATATACCAAGATTTGATTCAATACATGTGTATCGAATTTGCGCTAGTTTACCTAGAATGCCAAGTAGAAAAAATATAATGTAATTTGAACGGAAAACTGTCCTGTGCTTGATTGATAGGTTCTATAGTGGGTATATGACGTATTACCGACTCCTACTGATGAGATTCACCTAAGCGAGAAATGCATATGTAAAAAAGACTATATCATGTTGGATTTAGTATATCCTTCTGATACCATTTGAATGTATTTGTTACGAGGCACGTAATAAGCAATGCATAACTGACAGGTCTCTTTAGACGAGTCATTTTTGTTTAAAAATATATCTTAAGATTGCCGTTAACTTATGTTCTACCCTATTTGATATACACAAATATTTCCACATCACTCCATATATACATACGAACATATACTCATATTGAAACAGGTAAAACAATATGGGATCATATACGAGCATACCTAGGCTACTTTATATTGTTAAGTTGTCTTATTATGCCAATGAACAATCTAAATTATTTCTAAAATTCTATGATATACTTAAACCACCAATTTCAACTTAAATGTTTCTCTCTCTCTCTCTCTCTCTCTCTATATATATATATATATATATATATATATATATATATATATATATATATATATATATATATATACATATCATCATCATGTCCAGCCACACAAAAGTCAAAAGTGACTAAGGTTTCAATGCCATATAACCATAAGGAGTGAAAAAATGTTTATAAGTGAACTTAGACAAATTATTAGTGAGATTTACGAGAGAGAGAGGCATAGAGAGAAGAAATACCTTGCTACTTTGAGTAAATTTATCAGGATAACTCCCAGAAATGAGGCAAACTAAACCTCTCCACACCGCCATTATGGCCAAGTTAGCATAAACAAACCAAACCTCGCAGTTAACTTTGCCCTAATAAGAAAAGAAAGTTACGAAGATGATTCTACTAGATATCTGCAACAAGACCGCCACTGAGCTCGATTCGATGCCATATCGCTAAGGGTTTCTAACCAAGAACTATGATGCGCGCGAGGACCCCATCCTGGCAGACGAGTGGGTCCTATACTACCCAATTTGGATGTAAGTGACTTCAATTGTTTCTGCCATGTCAAAATCTGCCCACCTTGTTTCTTACGCCAATTTGGTGCTGGATGAGAGAACAGAGCTCTACTGGGCAATCGAAATGAGGGCATACGCAAAACGTGACCGAGCCAACGAAGTTGATGGAGCCTTATTTGTTTTTCTAACGACGAGTACTTATTGTCAGATCCAAAAATATGTCTACGGATGTCAACGTTAGTTATTCGTTGTTGGTAACCAACATGTGCTATACTTCTCAAACAACGATGATCGAATGCCTGTAAGCGTCTCAAATCATCAACTCTAAGAGGCCAAGTTTCACTAGCGTATAGTAAGACTGCGCGTACAGATGCATTGTAAACACGACCTTTAAGGCAAAGTGAAATATTCGCGTTTCTCCATAAATGACGAAGGTTCGAGAAAGCTACTCTAGCTTTCGCGATCCGTATTCTCACCTCGTCGGACATATTGCCTACGTTATTGATAGAGCTCCCAAGATATGTAAACCTGTCGACTATGTCAAGATCTTCATTCTGCAGTCGCAACGTTGGAGTGAGTGGTGGGTGATCCTGTAACAGTATCTTAAATTTAGAGGGTGCGAATTTCATACCGAAAGACGGAACAACTTGTGATAATCTTTTTAAGGTGGCCTGGGCAGCATCTGATTGTCGAATAATAGTACGATATCGTCCGCATAGTCAAGATCGACTAGTTTATCGCCTGGGAGAACTTCAACTCCAGCATCCTGAATGTGTGGGAGAGTGTTGTTCATAATAGCATCGATTACAAAATTAAACAAAAATGGGGAAAGTGGACAACCTTGACGAACACCACTGCTGGTTGTAAAGTTATGCGTTAATTCGTTGTAGACCTTAACGCGACCAGAAGTATTTGTGTAGAGAGCTCGTATAATATTAACAAATTTTGTGGGCACACCGCTTTTCGACAAGATATGGAATAAAACATTGCGATCCACCGAATCAAATGCACCCTTGAAGTCTAGAAAGACGACTATTGTGGGACGGTGATATAAATGTCTCTGTTCGAGAACTTGCCTTAACGTAAAAATATTATCTGTACAACCTCGTCCTGCGCCGAATCCGGCCTGTTCTTCTCTTGTATGTGATTCACGTGAAGCGCTAAGACGACGTAGGATAATCGAAGCAAATAAACTTGATACCACCGGAGTCACACTTGTACCACGATGGTTATCGCACGAATTACGATTTCCTTTTTTGAAGATGGGAATGATGGTCGACTCATTCCAGTCAAGTGATACGGTTTCCTCATTCCATATAGTATAAAAAAATTTAGTCAACGTTCCCGAAATTATATCGCCACCATCCTTAAACAATCCTGGAAGCAAATGATCGGGGCATGCAACATACAGTAGTACCTGCATTGTGCATGGTGGAACTTATCTTGGACCAAAGTATATTCGGATTTTCGCCATCCAGACCAAGTTAGATTAGCCTTTAGAATTTTTTCATAATTTCGTCGGAAGGACGGTTGTTCGAGTTTGCCTACATCAATTTTGGGTTTATTCTTAATTATTTTCCCGAAATATTTTAGAGCAGATCTACAACGGATAAGTTCATGGTCTGAGTCGAAATAAGTGTTCCAAAAAGAACGGCAATCATGGATGCAACCACACCATCTATAACTAATTGCTACATGATCTATTTGAGTCCACCGTTGTCCGGGTGCTGGAGGACGCCATGTAGCACAACGTTTAACACTACGTCTGAAATTTGTACTACTTAAATATAGTCTATGTTCAGCGCAGCTATCCAAAAGCCGTTCACCATTATCGTTGCGAGTCGAGCTTAGAGTGTATCTTCCACCTAAATGAAATTCTGTGTTGCTTAAGCGACCAACTTGAGCATTCATGTCACCCATAACCAGGACTATATCCGAACTTCGTGCTTTACTTAGTAAGGAGTTTAATTCTGAGTAGAAAGCGTCCTTGCAACCAGTTATTTAATTCACGTAGGATCCTGTATTCTGGTTTCAGATACGCAACATATATCGATTTCTAATTTATCCAACGTACGTGCAAGATATTCTTGTTGTCCAAGTTGTTTTAACATTTGCACATTAAATGCGCTAACGTTAAAACCTAACCTAGGTTTAATGAATAATCACCTACTATAACGATTTTCGACATTTGGCAACCTGGTATTGGACTCGGTGTTATGATCTAAACCAACCATATTTATAGTATCTAAAAGAGTGTTATTTTTAGATTGGGAAGAGGAAGGGGAAAGAAAGGAGGCAGAATCGGAGATAGAGTTGCCTGCAGTAGCCCGTTTTCGCTTATCCACCCTGCGCGGCTCAGCATATAAGGCGACCCTTTTTATACTGCTCGACGGCCGATGAAGTATGTATTTATTGTAAGTTGTACTAGTCATGGTTATATGTGGACTGTAAAAGAACACTAGGTCGCCCATTCCTAGTGATGGTTCGTATTTGGAGTTTTCCTTCTCCTAGATAGTCTGCCAACCAAGGATGATGAGCACTATCTGCCCAGATGCCATTGGTCAAAGTTTCCTTCAGCAGCCGACACTTGCCCTTCACGTCTGGAACGCTTGCTCTCATTCGGTCACTACACATTTAACAAAAACGTTACAGTGCAGTTAAACCAAACTCGAGGCTTCACATGAAACGGGAAGATGGCTGTGTCTCTTTATGGCCCGGCAAGGTTCATGCTGCCAATACCTGGTTGACTAGCTTGAGCCTGCCGGTCAAGTCGAATTTCATATATATATATATATATATATATATATATATATATATATATATATATATATATATATATATATATATATATATATATAAATAGACCGGTTTGTCCATATTGGGAAATCTCCACGTACTAAACAATGCGTCTAGCGTGCGGCAGTGTGGCTCAGGGATTAGAATGACGGATTCTGGAGCAGATGTGCACAGTTTCGAAACTTGTCGGCTGCAAAATTCTGGAGCGTACTTGAAGAGTTCCTAGAAAAGGTGAAACTGGTCTACTGGATGAATTTCCTTTTCTACATTATACAATGCCTAGTTTACTTTGACAAATGCATTAATATTTGTAATGGATTTGGTGTCTATATCAATATTGCAACCTTGAGTGAAATGTTTGTTATCAGCGCCCGAGCAACCAGTGATGAGTTCAGGAAACGACAAAGTTGAGCCCTCAGCGTTGTAATACAGCTGACGGAAACGAAAGACTCAAAGTTAACTGATAGAATCCATTGATAAAATAACAGGAATCAAATGATAAAAGTCATGTTGCCTCGGGTTGTTAGGCTCAGCAGACTATTAAAGCTAGCTATGCTTTAATGCTAGTTATTGCTCAGGTAATTAAATTTGTAGCATATTGAACTCATTGTGTTTGCCACTGAACTCGTCAGACATTCATTGTCAGTTGTAATTTTCTTTACGTTAATGAAATTATAATTTTTCACCACAGAATAGAATTGGATAAGGAGCTTGGATGAGGGGGAAGAGTAAACCCATCCTAGACGATGACACCTTCAGCTAATTATTAAAAAGTCTTACATTTTGCTCTAATGAGACCAGCTGCAAGCTTCAAGCAGTAGCTAGAGCAGAGAGCACTTTAAAAGTTATTTGATCGTTTGAAACACACTGCTTATTATGGCAAAACATTTCAAATTGATACAATTGCATTCGTTCTTGTAAACCATGTACAAAACAACTGATTACTTGGCCGTGTGGTACATGTTCGAAGATCATTGACAAACTTCGCGGCTACAGATGATTTTCCTAGTTATGCCAAAACCGTGGTCGAAATTCTTCTTTGAATGCGTACACTAGTACAGATTACATACAGTATCATATACCGATTTAAATTATATTCACCTACTGAATTCATTTTTCAATCAATAATTGAAGCACGTAAATTACTACATTACAGCACCAAATCGATAGATTTTACATGAAAACGCTAAATTCACGAAGTTGTACGTCAATCAGTAAGACATAGCATTTGTCTGTGCAAAAATGAAGTAATATTAACAGGTAAGTTTAACTGTTCATTGCTATTGTTTACAAATTCGACCACACAAGCTTGTTTATCTGAAAAATGATGTCTGGAAGAATATGTACACGTTTTCTATAACCTACGCAACAAGAAGTAATGCGTGTACGATGCTTTATGCCACTAGTCTGAAGATATACGAGTAATTTAAATAATATCAATAAAGGTTTAGATTTTTGTTTATTTATAATATTTGCAATGCGGAGTAAATCCTAATTTTACGCCTCTTACATGAAAGTAATCCGTTTAAATGAAATTTATTTCGCGTTAAGCAACCGAAACTCTCATTAAGTCCCTTGCATATGGTAGTTAATTATGCAAAAGTTAATTCTAAAAGTTATGCTGCAGCAGGCTTGCTCAGTAGTTAAAGCAGCAGATTCCGAAGCAGACGTGCTCAGGTTTGAGCCCTGTCCGCGGCAAATTATTGACAGTAGGTGATGATTTAATTACATTTTAAAAGATGTATTTATTTTCTCAGTGCTGTCCTTCTTGTTGTGGATTTGACCGCATTTTTCTCGTGCGGGACAATTGATAGCACTCATAGGTCGGTAAAATCTTGAACTTCCTTCATATTCAGATGATGTAATTTTTGGCCTCAATTGATGGGTTCTCACTTGTCCCTTCTTCTTTAAGCCTTCAATTAGCTGATTGTCTGAAAATGACGTTGGATCAAGATTTTCCATTGTTCTTTGTCCAGCTGATTGTCTGAAAATGACGTTGGATCAAGATTTTCCATTGTTCTTTGTCCAGCTGATTGTCTGAAAATGACGTTGGATCAAGATTTTCCATTGTTCTTTGTCCCTGCTGATTGTCTGAAAATGACGTTGGATCAAGATTTTCCATTGATCCAACGTCATTTTCA
This sequence comes from Eudiplozoon nipponicum, assembly GCA_029291075.1. NCBI lineage: Eukaryota > Metazoa > Platyhelminthes > Monogenea > Mazocraeidea > Diplozoidae > Eudiplozoon > Eudiplozoon nipponicum. The sequence goes on along the minus strand of JAQBSW010006525.1, from coordinate 26,727 downwards.
GACAATCAGCTAATTGAAGGCTTAAAGAAGAAGGGACAAGTGAGAACCCATCAATTGAGGCCAAAACTTACATCATCTGAATATGAAGGAAGTTCAAGATTTTACCGACCTATGAGTGCTATCAATTGTCCCGCACAAGAAAAATGCGGTCAAATCCACAACAAGTAGGTGATGAGTTCGCAATAAGGCCGATATCGGTCTACTGGATGAATTGCCTTTTTACACTATACAATTCTTAGTTTATACTGACATATGTAGGTAATTAATGGGTCAGGTGCTAATATCAAGATCGCAACTTTGATTAAGGTAAGTTACCGAATAAATTTATATATTTGGATCTCATTCTATTGACAAAAGTAGACACCTCAGTGTTCCATTCAATATATATATATATATATATATATATATATATATATATATATATTAGCAATCGCTTTGCAATGATGTCATTTTGACGTCTGTATTTAACAACAGTTAACACAAGATTGCGACCTCGGCGCTGAACGCGTTCTTGATCGTCGTGTTTGCAGTGGTTCATGAAATTTATTCGATAATATCAAGACTGTTATTCGAAATTGGTATGATCTCCAACTCTGTCTAACTTTAAGAGAACGCAGTAACTAGGCTCTGTCTGATTAATAATATGGTTTATAATTTAAAATGAGATTTTTTTAAAATAATTTATAAACCGAATAGTGTTAACAGCATATCTTCGTCACTGTAGTCTCCTTTGCATCTATCCTTGGTATATTTTACCAAATACGACAAGAAAGATTGTCCCAGTTCCCATGAAGATTTCAAGGCAAACAATTAAGTGCTATATTAATATCATTTAGAAATTAATACAAAATTTGCACTCAAATAAGGCAAAATCAACTCAAAGCAGAACAGGTAATTAGTTCCTAAATTTAAAAACAAATTAAGACAGTTAGTTGACAGCCAGATTTCATTGCGACAACGATGCTCCTTGGCATCGCAGCCTTCGGCAATTTACGGTCGCCTGTCACGGAAATACGAATTAAATCATCTTTTTATAAAGTGTCTAACACACTTCTGGTTCGCTTTACTACATTAAGACCTCTTATGCGCTGGCCTTGACAGCATTGACTGACGTCGCTTTGATGCCATTCCCAGGCGTAATGCCCAACAGTAAATTCAGCAACACCGCTGCAGGTTGTCGCAGCACACTTATCCACAGGATCGTGGCTTGACCACCGTTATAATGATCAACGAGTGTTGATCCACTGAAAATTTCGCCATCGTCTTCTATAGTATAGGCTCCTAGCTTAATAACCTTGGTACAGTTTACCAAATGCGACTAGAACGACTCAACCAGTTGTCATGAATGTGTCTATAAAAAAGTGATGGCTTAAATAATAGAACTTAGAGATTCAAAATATCAAATTTGATCGCTTATAAAGCAGCAATGTGCAAGTCTGGAAGACCCTAATTCTCAGTAAATGGTAAAAATTCACGTAAAACAGACGAAATAAAATTTGAGCTCATTAAATACGCTTTTGTATTAAACATGCATGCCTAATGCTCAGCGCCACGGAAATGTTATCTAATACTTGTTGCGCTGTTTATGCAATTCGAAATGATTACTAATGCAGCAACCTTATCCAATTAAAAAAACAAAACATGCGCAAATAAATTTGTGACTTAACTAGAGAGCGACGCACCACAATGAGCAGGGTGAATGCGTTCCGCGAAGTTAAGAGCTGTTAATTGGTCGTCCTGATGAAAAGAGCGATTTTCCGTTGCCAAGGTAGGGCCGATTTTTAATAGTATTATTTAAAAAAATCATGTGGTGTAATTGTAATCGCTTAGTATTTACGAGACGGTATGATCCATGACTAAGGTAAGGGAGCAAGGTATAGCCTACAAATGAAGCTGAACAGCTTAAGGACAAGTATCCTTTTTGGCTGATGTAATTTCACTTATGACCACGTAATGTGCCTGTTAACGCGACGCGTGCTGCAAAGTTTCTTTGACATTATACAGATTTAGACACAATGTAACTATAATCTTGAAATATCACCATTAAAAAAAAGAGTTGCGGCAACACAGTGGGAAATTGAAACTGCAACACGTTGCGTCACGCAGTAGAGAATCACTGGCAATCCGGACTACTAGCAAAATAACGAATAACGAGGAAGAAGCCCTGGTTCATTAGGCAAGTTGCAAAGTGTGCTGCGATGATGACCATGGAAAGGTTAAAACGTGCGGCTAGACGTATGATTGAAAGTAGTTTTGTTTTGTCATGCGACTGATCATGTAGAACAGTATTGGTGTTTATCTCATTTTCGTGAGCTTGAATTGTATAATTGTTTTTATTATGCGCGTGACTAATGCTGGTTTAATTGTATATAATTCACATATAATATAAATCAAAGTTGCCAATTTAATATAAATAATAAATACTAATGCGCAAACTCTTTTTATTAATCACTTGAGATAAATTAGGTGAGGTGTTCCAGAGGTAGAGATATCTGCAACTGAAAGTGACATAAATAAGACCGGATTCTCCTGAATTGAGAACAGGTATCACTAGAGAGAAATGCTAATATTTAGTTAATCAGTAAATAAATAAATAAATATATATATATATATATATATATATATATATATATTAGTTGAGTATTATTAGGCTAACTAGACGCAACGTTGACTGACGTACCTAGTAAATGCTTACTATCGATGGGTTAAGTATTATTAATTAATTTATTACGCAAAATTGCAAAAAATACTAAAATGAATCCTTTTTAATAGTAGTGAGGCAAGATGTAGCACTGACCGTCGTGTGTTATTATTGCTGTTAAATAAATTCATCATATTTAGTTTTAATCAAACATAGGATTTATAAATAAAGTATTAGGTAAATGTCACAGATTGATTAACAGTGTCTAAGTAACTGAATTATATGCATGTAAATGGAACATTTTAATTGGAATAGAATTATTAATATGCACACAGTTTTAGGGAAACATGTAGTATTATATATGTTAAGAACACGGTTGCAGTAGAATTACATGAGGCGCAAATATTTCATATTTTTTATTGCGGAGAATTATTAAATATGCAATTGTTTATTAGGTGTTGCACACCTAGCAAAAAAGAAGTTCAAATATGGCCAGAATGATAAACCAAAGAAAGCATGGACGGCATGTATAATATCGCGCACATTCATTTCATGTTAAATGGCAACTCATCGGTAAGGGCCGGTGTTACGCCCTTTACTCACTTTATATATTGGTGAGAAATGTAGGGAAAAGGACGGTAAAATATCCTATACGAATGTGTAAATATGTAGTAGTTACTACTTTCAGATAAAGTATTTTAAATGCGACTTACAAGGCCAAGTCACTATATATATATATATATATATATATATATATATATATATATATAGATCAAGCATGTAATGTGTACCAACACTATGGCTATTATATCAGTACCTGATACAAACACTATGGTTGCCGATTCGGTACACGCTGTCTTCAGTTTATCCAATAGACACCTCTAACTGTTATGTAATTTATTGAATGACATAATGATTACAGCAAAATGTGATAACTTATAACGATCAAGAAATAAATGTAGGGATTTTCTAGAGTAACAGGTTTTTATAAAAAAATGTCATTTTTTATTTTGGTGAACTTTTGCATACATTGAAATCAATTGTATTGGTACCATATACCTTTACGGCAACCATAGTATTGGAATCAGGTACTGACTCACTGGGCATACAGTTGCTACTCTTTACTGGCATGATATTTACATTATATAGAGTGAGTTGGCTTTGAAGTCGTATTGTCGAAAATTATTATGAAGTTAACTTCATTACTGTAGGTTTACACATTCGTATAAGAGATTGTACCGTCCAATTTTCCCGCATTCCTCACCCACATATATAGTGGGTAATGGACGTAATGCCGGCTCTTACTGATGAGTCTCCAATAAGTACAATGTGCACGAAATAATACGTTCCGTGCATACTTTCCTTGGTTTATCCTTTTGGCCATATTTGGACTAATTTTCTACCAATTATGCAAGACATAATGCACAAAAGTCACGAATATTACCGTAATTTTTGTATCGATAAAATTGAATGCCATTAATGAGCACAATTTTATGGAGCCTAGAAAAATTGATGTCTTCAGGAATTGCCTATTTTTTATGCTAACCATCCATTTCGATAATTATGTCTTCTGACAACATAAGAAGGGTGCCGTTTACTGTTGTCCTGCAGAAACAGACATCAATGAATAAGAGATGTCAGAATTCTGCTCGCAAATGCTTCGACCTTTCAGTGAGAATATTTTTTTTGTTAATTTAATTAATTTTAATTAAATTAATTAAATTAAATTAATTTAATTAATTTAATTATTGTTAAATTGTATTATCTATATATGTTCATGTGGTGAAAGCTGCAAACAGTTAATGTTCGTGACTGCATAGAAATTGTGCAGCCGACATTTCCAGTCAAGTTCAATGTATGCGAGACTGCTAGAGGTGAGAGCCGCATATCTAAATTTGATTTCCATATATATTCAATGCGGTTTGATCCTCGATAGTCAGTTTGCCGTCGTACTCTGATGATGATCATGGAAGGTCGAAACGCGTCAGTGCGTTGCGGCTGGCGGTAGTTTTGTTATGTTGTTCGAAGACTGGTTTAATACAATGGGGTTGGTGTTTACTTAAAGCTCGCAAACTTGATTTAAAGCAGTGAGATTATTTGTTTGAGAAATGATAGAACTGGAATTTATACTTTGGCCAAATGGCATGTGACTAGGCTTATTGGTTTAGTGAAAATGAGTTAATAATTTAAGTGAATTTTTCAATAACACAAATATGGTACTATTTGTTTCTGAAACAAATATCAGTTAAAACAAACATTGGTTGCGCGTGTGGTGGTAACAATTCTTTAGATCTAGATTTCGAGCTGAAAGTAAACTCCAGTCCCATTGTATGTAACCAGTCGCCGAACAACATTGAAAAACTACCGTCCGTCACAAGTATCGAGGCGTTTTGAACTTCCATGAACATCATTAGAGCACGACGGCAAACTGACTTGCGAGGATCAATCCGCATTGAATATATACGGAAAGAAAAATTAGATACGCGGCTCTCAATACTGGCAGTCTGGCATACATTGAACTTGACTGGAAATGTCGGCTGCACAATTTCTATGCGGTCACGAGCATAAACTTTTTGTAGCTGTCACCAAATAGATATATAGGAAACAAAATTAAACAATCTTTGGTTTCGCGAGTGGTGATAACAATTCTTTAAATCAAGTTTGCAAGCATGAAGTGAAAACCAATCCCATTTTATTTAACCAGTCGTCGAACAACGTAGCAAAACTGGCATGCGTGACTGATTTAATCTTTGCTAGTTAGTTTTCTTTCACACTCTGATGATGATCATGAAAGCTCAAAACTCGTCAGTATGTGTGACTGACGGTAGTTTTGCTATGTTGTTCGACGACTGGTTAAATACAAAATCGATTGATGCCTACTTGAAGCTCGTAAACTTGATTTAAAGTAGTATACTGCCTTAGCTAAAGAACAATGTCTTATATAATAATTAGGAATGATTTTCAATTTGCCCATGCTGATTCTGTGTACGTTTTTTTCACACACAGTATCTCCCATGTGAAGAGAATAGCACAAAGACATTTAGTACATTAGAATATTGAGCGTTTGAAATCGTTATTGCTTGTCTTGGTGTGTTTTAACTGATAGGGCCATTTTATACCACACACATAATTTTCAAAATAGAAAATAATCTTTTCTTGGCGATGCTTTTGAAGACTTGCACTGGCTGCCTACCGTACCAGTTCCGTCACATGCTATTGAAATTGGCAGTGCATTATTTGCAAATATGGCTTGCATGCTTAAGTTTTATTGTTTCTCTAATGATAAAATAAGATAATTGATCAGCTTCCATGAACATCGATTCAGTTATCATTCCAGTAGGCTTAATTTTTAAAGAATTATATGAATGGCTTATTAACTGCCTGGTGTTATGGCTTGTTTAATTTATGTTTAATTTTTATTTATTCACATTATTATTGCTTTCGAAAAACGATTTTTTTGCTGATAGTGAGTTTGCCTGCCCGTCAGTCATGCATTCAGTAGTCTTGTCGATTTCGACACACCTGCTGATTCCAACGCCAAAGTGTTTTCTTCTGGCTGAGTCTCCCCTTAGTATTTTTAAAAAAAATAAAAGTTATGCACTTTAGAATTTAGTTAATATAGATGTTGAACTTTTCTGAGGTTTCGGTTATTGAGAATATATCGATATTATGCCAATTAAGCTGATCATCGTGAATGTGATACTTCGTATGTTTAAGCTTAGCATTTATTGTTTTAATGCCAGTGTCGTAGATTAATATAAAATTATCGGTTTTGCTTCTTTTTAATACAACGAAATACTGAACCTCGTAATTCGAAAATATGTTCAGCTGTGGCTGATTTTGGGGCTGGATCGTTTCGCGCCCCAAATATGTTTCTTCCGTATATTCTGGTATTTTTGTGATAAATTGCCTTCCTACGATATTTAAGTTTGTGCGTGTGTGTATTTGTGAATATATTTAGCTACCCAGTACTAAAGTTAAGATACAATTTTAATGCATTACTTATCAAAGTGTACTTCAATTTTTCTTGTTCACAATCATGATATGGGGGGCGAAATTTTTTGAACCGGATCCAGCCACATCATTTTAGCGAACATTATTCAATAGTAACAAATTCTAGTAGATTATGACGTCTTGCATTCAGGTAAATTTAATTTTCACATGTTCTCGAAATAAATTGATTAAGCAATGATATTTTGCGTAGCTTTCGATAGGTTGATATTTAAGATGATGGAAAAAAATAGATGCGAACAATGTAAATGTCATAATATAATACATTTATTTTTTTCTTTTTTACTCGAATCAAATCAAACAATGAATGTGTAAATAAATAGGCTAATGAAATAATAAACATACGCTTTATTAACACCAGATTGTCTATTTTCACATAAAGCAAATCGTAGACATTCCAATTTATTGCTTTCATAAGTAAACATTATTGAGCTGGACTAGAGCAAGCATAACCTGCTTGAGAGAAGAAAAAGTCAAACCTAGACAAAATAAGACACCTCGCCCGCCGTATGTATAATATTGAACTTGACTATAAATAAATATTGATTCTGCGTAGAGAGTTAGCTATTTCCAACCTATTCCTCCGTAACAAATCTAAGACTTATGCAAAAGAGTGTTGCGAACACAAATCTGTGCGCAGTTCAGTATAATGTGCAATCATTCAGAAACTTAATTTCTAAATAGCAAACGGCGACATATAATTATAATCAAAGAACAGGAAAGTACGATTTCAGCCGATATGGAGCATTATTTGTCGCTAAATTATTTTAAAATATTGGTATACATAAGCTAAAATCAGCATTCGTTTATGATGCGTTATAATTCTGTCTTTTACATATTTTCCCTATTCAAAGCAGTATTTTTCACCCAATGGACTCGAACTCTATCAAAAGACAGCAATTTTTGTAAGAAATGGTGGACACGAGTTGTTCCAATATCAGATATCTACCACCATACTTGTTTTAATTATCAGAAACCACATAATGGCAATTAACAACAGCATGTTAGAATTCATTACGATATATATATATATATATATATATATATATATATATATATATATATACAGTTTTTATAAATATCAAAATATGTGTTTGTTTATTTGTCATTATTATTATACTTTGCATTAAGTAGAAAAGAAGTTTCATTCTATAAAAATGATTTTGTCCTTATTTGGATGCTTTCAAGTAATATCCTGAATTTGTCACAAACAGGACTCGAATCGGGTCACGTGTGCATCGAAGTCAGAGACATTGTCCACTGCGTCACCTGTTTTGATTACTGAACGAACTTTTTAGTGATATACCACCTTGTATACATGGTCAGCTTTGCCATCATTTGGGGCCTATTTGTAATCACTTAAGGTTTGAAGTTTTTCGTAGTTAAACTCTATCTGTGATTATACGACAGTCACTGTCCCACTTTGGGAAGTTATATATATATATATATATATATATATATATATATATATAGGAGAATAAACTTATTTAATAATTAACATGAAATTGTACTTGACTGGCCGCGAGTCACACAAATTAAAAAGCAAAAAATAACTCCAGGTGAACCGAACAATCCATTTGACGAGGAAAAGCAAACATTCCATCGGATTAAACAATAATTCGGTGCGCGGGTGGTGGTAACAATTCTTTAAATCAAGTTTGCGAGCTTGAAGTAAACACCAGTCCTATTGCATTTAACCAGTCGTCGAACAACATAACAAAACTACAGCCAGTCGCAATGCACTGATGCGTTTCTACCTTCCATGATCATCATCAGAGTACGACGGCAAACTGACTATCGAGGATCAAACCGCATTGAATATATATGGAAATCAAATTTAGATATGCGGCTCTCACCTCTAGCAGTCTTGCATATATTGTACGTGAATGGAAATGTCGACTGCGCAATTTTTTTGCAGTCACGAACATAAGCTGTTTAAAGCTTTCGCTCCACACATATATATAGACAATACAGTTAAACAATAATTGATTGCGCGGGTGGTGGTAAAAATTCTTTAAATCAAGTTTGCGAGCTTGAAGTAAACACCAATCCATCGGATTGGCAATAAATGAAAGAAAAACAACTGCAAAAATGTCCTCCTTACTAGCAATTACAGCGCGCTAATTCGTACAAGACAGCAATCTTCCAACCGTGCATTGTTACCAGGCCGACAAAACGGAACACTTGAACATTGTGACACAGTAGACACTATACGTAAAAAATAATCGTGCACATTAAAGTTAATAATGCAAATGAATAATCAATACTTAATAATGTGATAAAAAATTAAACAGAAATAAATTATAATTTAAAAAAAAATGAATGAAACCTACACACAAACAGACACTCTCGTGCACACTCACAAATATTTAACCCTGGTCTTTTGTTAGGTCACATATTGAGTTTTTTATTTAAAGTTTTACTGTATTAGCAGTAGGACTGTTCATTTCTGTCTAAATATCGAACACACGGAGGAATGGCTCAGTGGTTAGAACAACAGATTATAAAGCAGACGTGCCCAGGTTCGAACCCTATTCACGGCAAATTCTTGATAGTTCGAGATGATTTCCAATAAAAGGACGCAACCGGTCTACCGGATGAATTTCCTTGCTACATTATACAATACTTAGTTTATACTGACATAAGTTTGTACATAATGTGACAGATTTTTACAACAAGATCGTAAAATTGAGCTACCTAATTAAAGGTTTTCCTATTTATCTTTAATAAATTTCGTTGTGTTAATTTCGCATTGTTAATTTTATTTTGACTTACTTCATAGAATGGATTTAAAAGAATGTGATAAAAAAGTTCACCGTTTTGAAATGTGATTTTATGGTAACTAGTTGCCATGTTCACGAATTAAGCAGCAAAATTGTGTAACACAACAGTTTTTATTAGTAACCGGGTATTATTTATTATTCTACTGTACTCATCGATGGATATAATGACTTTACTTTAACTGTAGCAATAGCCACCTTAGTAACCGAGATAGCACCAAACGCCCTCTCTAGGGCTGACATGAATCTAACAGAAAGTCCTCGCAGACGTGTACGAATTAAGGTGAAGCAGTTGGCACAATGATGGAAGCAGCCTTCAAGACGCAGAAGTGAGTATAAAATAATAAATATTTGTAATTTGTTTTACTACTCGTTTTATACGAGTAGACTCCTATCAATAATTGATTGAAAATATAGCATTTTAAGTGAGTTCAAAAATGGCTACTGATAGATTGCCAAACTTAGTAAGAGTGTTGTCTGCACAATTGAAGACTTTGACTACGGAGTTAGGGCTAATTAAGTCTCGGTTGGAAAATGCTTTATAATATATTCTGCGAGAACTCGCATAAACGACCAAATCAATATAGGTGAAGTCAATACTCAACAATGAAATTATTGTATTATATAACGCAGATAGTACAACATAGCGAAACCTTATAAATCGTGATTAGGTATTTTAAAAAATAAACCGCAATTAATTACAAAATATGATACGGCGGCTACAAATATATGCCCGGAAAACAGAAATTCTGACTAATTCTTATTCAATTGATTGAAGTTTAACTCAAAATCGTACATTTGAATAAATGGAGTTTGTATTGGAATTTAATCTGGCAAAATCCACATTAAACATATACTTTATTATTCATTTTTAAATATTTTATTTAAAGAATATAATATGAATGATTCAAAGGCAAAAGGTAGTTTTTCCAAGCTTTGCGACTGGTTGAATAAAATGGAAGTGCTATTTTAATCAGGATTATTAAATAGATATAAGTTATTTTTTCCACAACCCTCATAATTAATGAACGATTAATATAAAAGTGGCCTTGATATACGTCGGATATTTATCGGCTCTAGGTTCTCTGGATGTTGATTGAAGATCAAAACGCGTCCGAACCTTTATATCTTTTTATTTATTTGATATAGTTTATAGTTCATATATATATATATATATATATATATATATATATATATATATATATATATATATATATGTACATATATATATATGAATGTAGAATAAGAATAATTTTTTAAATAGCAGCAGTACACTATATAAAATAAATAAAAGGATATAAATGTTTGGACGCGTTTTGATCTTCAATCAACATCCAGAGAACCTAGAGCCGATAAATATCCGACGTATATCAAGGCCACTTTTATATTAATTGTTCATTAATTATGATGGTTGTGGAAAAAATAACTTATATCTATTTAATAATCCTGATTAAAATAGCACTTCCATTTTATTCAACCAGTCGCAAAGCTTGGAAATACTACCGTGAGCAAAACGTACTGACGCGTTTCGATTTATTTTGATTGTCTTTAGAGTCTAACGGCAAATTGTCTTACGAAAATGAGACTGAAATTCATATATAATTTAAGGAAAATCCGATTAGCTTTTCTTAGTTCTAGTATTCTCGCTTACCCTTTCTATGATTAGAAATTTTGGCTACATATTTGCAATGCCGTCACACGTACTGACACATTTAACGATGGCTGATTATTATTAGAACACCATGGCAAAATACGATATTAAATCTTCTGTTTGTGTTGAATTTGATATATCCTCCTGGTCTTACATAATTCAAGCTTGCGTTCTTGAAGTAGACACCAATCCCATTGCATTTAACCAGTCTTCGAACACCATAGCAAAACTGTTGCCAGTCTCACGCACTGACGCGTTTTGATCTTCCATGATCATCCTCAGTGTACGACGACAAACTGACTAGCGAGGATCATACCGCATTTCATTTGCTTTCCATATATCTGCAATGCGGTTTGATACTCGCTAGTCAGTTTGCCATCGTATTCTGATGATGATCAAGGAAGTTCGAAACGCATCAGTGCGTGCGATTGTCGGTAGTTTTGCTATGTTTTTCGAAGATTGGTTAAATTCAAAGCGACTGGTGTCTACTTCAAGCATGTAAACTTGATTAAAAGAACTGTTACCACCACACGCGCAATCAATTATTGTTTAACATGTAACTAGTTATACCATACCAAATGAAAATATATATTTTTAGTTATTCAACAAACAGTATCTAACTGTATAATTAAATGAACATCGTTTGTGCTGGCGGTAAGTACAATTACTTTATTCAAGATAGCGATCTTGATGTAAACACCTGGCCCATTAGGTACATACATGTCTAAGAATAAGCTAATCTCTGTGTGTTGTAGGAAAGGTAAATCGGCCAGTAGATCGGTTTCCTCCTTTTTGAGGACTCATCACGTAATGGCCAGAATTTACCTCGAACAATGCTTGAACCTGGGCGGTATCTAACAGTTTGTTTTAGTTCTCTGCCAAAAAGCATAAAGCAAAGTGTCTTAAGCATTTCATAAATACATCTTACTATGAGTAGCAAGAAAATTTTTGCTAAATATAGTCAAATACATCATTTTTATGCATTAAACACGTTCATCCATCTCAATTAATACAAATTTATTGTGCAGTAGACGTTTAAATTTAAGTATGACGAATGCTAGTCTACTAGAGGTGACAGACACAAGCAAAATTTCTATATATTATATGTGCATTTCAGGCAATAGTTATGCTCTGTGGAAGGCCATGGAGGTAAGAAACGCAAATTTGGTGCGACCGATGGAAGTTTAACTATGTTAATCTTTGTGATTGCGTATAAATTGCCAGGCTTCCTATTCCAATCAATATATGATTTGCGGTGTGATCGTCGCTTGTCACTTTTGTGTCGTACTCTGAAGATGATCCGGGAAGATCGAAACGCGTCAGTACGTGTCACTGATGTTGGTTTTTCTATGCTGTTCGACTGTACATGGTACCAATATCATCGATTTAAGGATAGGCCGAATTTGAACAAAATTGATAATTACGACTACATCTGATCGCCTGTTACTCCTGCATTTACATACAAAATCGGTATATACGTATTTTACATTAAAAATAAAACAATTCATTGTTAGGATTTTGCAAGTCATCATTATTAGAGGTTAGTTAAATTAACCAGCCACTGGAAATTCAACCTCGAATATTAAAGACAATGTAGATATACGAGCAAAAGTTATATATGTACGCATTTAAAAGTCTGAACGAACATAAATCGGAAAGAAGAAAATATTTCAGAACATGCTCAATTATGTAAAATCATGAATTATAAAAATTTATTAAAAGGAAATTGGTTACGCATTAGGTATACGCGGCCATAACAGATCCATGAATCGTCTAGCAAGAGACAGCATACTTTCCTCATACTTATTATTATCACAAGAAGCTAGTTTGATTTTTATATAATCGGGTTTATCTTAAATTGTGCATTTAAAATTCTTAATGCTCTATAATACAACCTATCTTTATATTGATTTATCTTTTCCCTATATTTTACGCCCACTGTCACATTTTAACCCTGAATATTTCTGGGTGGAATTTGGCATCAATTGCGCAATAGCTGGAGCAGTAGACAACGAAACAGATTTACCCAGGCTCCAGCCCTATCCTTGGCGAATTATGGACGGTACGTGAAGAGTTTTCAAAAGGAAGAAACCGATCTACTGGATGAATTGCCTCTTTTACATTATTAAATGCTTAGGTTATACTGACAAGTGTATATCTAAACCAACATTGGTTGCGCGGGTGGTGATAACAATTATTAAAATAAAGTTTGCGTTCTTGATATAAACACCTGACCCATTAATTACTTAGATATGTCAGTATAAACTAAGAATTGTATAGTGCAGAAAAGGCAATTCTATAAGTGTATGTCTATGATGGAGATGGTGCTTATATCAAGATCGCAAACTTGATTTAAATAAAGGTATTAAATTTATTTTTACAAAACTTTATTCATTCTTATTGTTATATAAAAATTATTTAATGTTCATCATATAAACGTGTGCCACGTATATGTGTGTGCGCGTCTAGAGATGTAAAACTTTCAATTGGATATGATTAGCTGCGCGTTTAAACTCATATAAGGGAAATTCCAGTGATCTCATAAAATTAACTGAAGTTTCAATAGATAATTGTAAGCCATGTGTTTATGTGTGTTTGTATCTTTGTAGCTGGGATATTTTTAGTTAACTATAAGTAAATGCATATGTTCGCTTATTTAAGTGAACATTCATTGATTAATGCCAATTTATTTTCGCACAGGCATACCAACTGTTTTACTCGTACTCTGTTAATTTCAATAGATATGGGTGACATAACTGGTTAGGAATGGACGAGGTGATATATGTACACCAGATGCGGAGTTAGTTTGTGCCGTGCACCTATAGGAGATTGTACCGTCCTATTATCCCATATTCCTCACCCAAATATATAGTAGTTAAAGGGCGTAATACCGGCTCCTACTGATGAGTCGCCAGTAAGCACGAAACGAATGTGCATGAGATTATACTTTCCGTTCATGCTGCCTTTGGTTTATCCTTCTGGTCACAACTGAACTAATTTGTTACTAGGTTCGCAATACCTAATACATACTTGCATATATATTAGTTCTTCGCAACAAACAGTATTTAACTGTTATATATTGAATTGAATGATGTCATGCTTACCGCGAAATGTGATAAATGATATCGATCAAGGCCAGAGTGTATGGATTTACTGGAGTAACAGGTGTTCAGAAATTGTTGTAATTCTCAATTTCGGTGAACTATAGCATAAATTGATATCCATCATGTTGGTACCATGTTCCGACTCGGAAACCATAGTGTTAGTACCATGTACCTTTTCGGTACAATAATGTTGGTATCGGTTACTAACACAATAGCCATAGTGTTAGTATCCTTTACAGACTCGGTATATATATTATATAGTGTGAGTTAGCGTTGAAGTCGCATTGTTGTAGACTTTATATGATGATAGCTTCACTATTGCAGGTTTATACATTCGTCTAGTAAATTGTACCGTCCTATTATCCCATATTCCTCACCCTAATATGTAGTGGTTAAAGGGCGTAATACCAGCTCCTACTGATGAGTCGCTAGTAAGCACGAAACGACTGTGCATGAGATTATACTTTCCGTTCATGCTGCCTTTGGTTTATCCTTCTGGTCACCACTGAACTAATTTGTTACTATGTTCGCAACACCTAATATCTTGCATAGTTTGTGTTTCACAGACTAATGTGATTTTCATTTTTACATTTAATTTTCATAATACAGCGTTTTTCTTAATCTTCGTTACACAAATCAATTTTCAGTTATGTATTTAAATAATTTTCAAAATAGGCAAAAATAGGTAAATCTTGCACGACCCCACCACGCCTATTGGCCTAGTCTCGTTTCGCTTTACAAAATTAAATCTGTCAACACCAACATTTCATTGAATGAAAATACCTCGATTCTAATTTCTTCAGTCGAAAACCCAATACAAAAAATACGAGTATTTATTAAATAATCACATTTGAATAAATGATTTAGATATAAAAAAATAAATAGTCTACAAATATTTCCGTTAAATGTGATAAACGGATAAAAAAACTCAGAAATGTTGCTTAAACTGGTTCAATATTATTTTTAACTTAATCATTATACAAAATTATTGCCCCCCCCCCTCTGAATGGGCGTGTATCACGCATGTGAATGCCTATATTTGTTAAATCACTAAATTAAAAATAAATGCGTACACTCACATCCATCTCAGCACACCAAACACAACACCTGGAAATTTCTCCGTGCACATGTTACTCAAACCTAATGGTTAGGATGCTTTATATAGCTTACACACAATGTCCTTATGAGAAGTTATTTTATATTTTCCTTATTTTGTTAGTACACTAGTAAAATATTTTGCAATCGAACTAATTGCAATCAATTTAATGTTTTTATTTTGAACGAATTTCGTACATCAAGTGTATTGCATGAATCCTTTTTGACAATTTGATAAATTTTAACTCCTCAAATAATTTTATTTGAAATTTTAATGATGCCAACTACAGTATCCATGTGATTTTATAACTTTTTTTACTAAAGTAATATGAGAGAAATATTTGAAATTTTAATTGAAAAATTGATAACACTGGTTTGAGAATTTCTTCGCCGTTTTTATTTTATTTTAAAACTTTAGCCTGAAGAGATTTTTACAATTTGATGTTTACGGTAATTACGGCTGATGTCATTAATTATAATGTTGTCGTAGGAACAAAAACGTAATTTCGTTAAGAAATGCGATTTTTTTCAGATCTCAACATTTTGTAAATTCGCATATTTTGACAACGGTCATTCTCGATTTTCAATTAATTTATATTCCCTGAAAATTTACCTCATATTCCCTTGTTAAAATTATGGTCGTTTGGTTTCGTACTTTAAGTCAAACAAAGCCTAATAATACGTTTTGCTTAATTTCGAAAAATGGTAATGATTTTTAATGTATCAGTATGACGCTGTAAAATTAGATCACACTAAAGAATAACTAATGTTTTAGTTTTGTAGTTATTTCCTTATTAGTACAAAAACTTTGTCTCAAGTTTTTGAAAAAAAATATTTCCGTACTTTATTAGATTCCTCTATCTGCCGTGTTCACTTGTAAATGTCAAAATGTCAAAGGACATTTTATTACATAAACTGCATCCTCTTTAAATTGGATGTTCAGTTAGACTTTTTTCTTTTCTGGTCCGTAATATGTCTTTTTCTTTTTAATTACCCTTTTAATAATTGATTCAATTAAATGTCCAGGATATCCATTAGACATTAAATCGTTAATTGCTTTATTCAATTCATTTTCTTTTGAATCATGACAAGTCAACCTGTCAATTCTTGAAAAGCAGCCACAAACTGTTGATAATTTATATTGAAACGGAAAAAACTGCAGTAATGCAAATACTGGGCAGACCAGGCTGGTTTATGGTAAATTGTTCTACTTAATTTACCATTGGTTTCTTTTTTAATAGTACATCTAGGAAAGGCAGACGATCATCTTTCTCGTGCTTTGACGTCAAGCCGATATTCTTATTTGCTTTGTTGAAACTTTGAATCTGTGTTCGTGATTGCGACCCGTTCTTAAGGACAAGAGAAATATCATCCACGTGCCGTATTTATTGAGCACATTTACTTATGTCAATCCTTAATGATGTGTTCTCTAGATGCCCTAGAAAAATCTCAGCCAAAACTGGAGATAAGAGACTCCTGATTGCCGCAACATCAGTCTGTATAAATATGCTTCCAGTAAAACGAAACCGTATGTATTTCTTGCATAATAAGATAAGCTTATGTAGAGTGTAACCTCGCACTGGCGATGGTAATATGTCGTGTTCTACCGCTTTGATTATAATGTCAATTGTTTCATTAATCGGAAAATTTGTAGACAAAGATGTAACATCAAAAGATACCATAATTATGTTTCTAACATTTATATCTTGAATTTTGTTTACAAACTCAAACGAATCGACCACCGAAAAAATTACCTAGTAGTTTGTGTAATGGTTGAAGTGTACGAACTAACCATTTATGTAGTGCATGAAACGATGAATTGACCATTGATAAAATTGTCCTCATAGGATAACCTTATTTGTGTGTTGTATCTGATAAAATTTCTTTCTATTTTTGCGCATGGATAGGGTACTATGAATTTTATTAAGGCTCGCATTTCAAAATAACAAAGAAAAGTATTTTTCCAGGTCAAATGCTGACTTAAATGTCTGTTGCCATTTATTTTACCACCAGCGGAGAACTAAATAATTGCTTTAGATTTCTATCCTTAAAATAGGCTGCAAAACACCACATTAAATCACCTCCTGGTTTATTTTTCTATTTCGTTATCCATGTATTTGGCTTTTTCAAAAGTGTTATTTCCTTTTCCAGTTTGTTTAATCCAGGGTTTTCTCGAATAATTGTTTTCAAATACCACCTAGTCCAACTTATATGTCCCAATGGGCAACTATATTCTGTGGATTGAACCTAAACATAATTATAAGGTGGAAAAAGATCATGTAATAAAGATTCATTGAAATTATATCCTATTCATACATCGAATATTTATGGCAAGATTTATATATATATATATATATATATATATATATATATATATATATATATATGTATGTATAAATATATATCATTATAAACTGAAATTTCAATAATCTAGTGAATTATGTTTATTAGTTAGCCTTTTCTGTATGTAGAGTCTATGTGAAATATCTTTCGACTTGAAGTTCTTATTAAGTGGCAAGATAACATGCCACCGGGTAAATGCTATGGGTTGGATGATTTGTAGCAGGATATTGAATATACATATAAACATATATTTGTCATTAAGCACTAAGCATTAACTAAAGAAGCAAAGGAAATTCATTCAATTTACCGGTTTCCTTTCTATTTGGAAACAATCAAGAACAAAACAGAGTTTGCCGTGTAATGGGCGGAATTGGGGCAAATTTGGTACTTAGTCTAGGACCCTTTCCATTGCCTCACTTCTGCTGCGTACTACACGCAGTTTCAGATAATATACTTCATATTTCGATTTTGGTTAGGCTTTCCTTCGACCAATAATTTTAATAAGCCAACTCCGAATCGGGATTTTAAGTATTGAGGAGGGGTTAGGCGGTTGACAGGTATCCAACATTTCAACAAATAATTCATATTTAGAGGTGCAACCTCGCCAATTTTGAAACATCCTTGAAGATTGACTACATACTGACATATATTTAGTGCCTAATTAGAATTAGAAGTCTAAAAAGATGTCACAAAGGTTACACATTAATGAAAAGCTAACTAAATACCAAAAGTTAATATATAACTTAAAATTGCGTCGAGTATGAACCAGAGGTTTCGCAGTTGATTAAACGTCAGTCTTCAAAGCAAATTTTACTAGTTTCGAGTCCAGTCTGTGGCAAATGTTTTAAAGCGATTGACGAGCACCAAATCGGAACGAACCCGGTCCATTTGGCCAATTATTTTTGGTACACAATTGTATATATATATATATATATATATATATATATATATATATATATATATATATATATATATATATATATATATACATATATATATACAGATAAACTCAGTCAGTGAACTTTAAATCAATACCATGTTTCCTGCTGATATTGTGTATGTTCAATAATGACAGATGGGGTGTGGCTTATTGAAATTTTTAGGTCATAATAGGAAACATATAGGCTCCCCATGAAGAAAAGGCGAGCTAAGAAGCACAAGTTAGTGTATAACTAAAAGCTGCTTACAATAGGCTGTACGGGTATTCAAGTGGATAGAGTTTTATACTTCACAGAAAATATCTCGGGTCGAAACCGGTCTAATGAATGAATTATCATTGCTAATATTGGAAAATCAAAGTGCATACTGATATATATATATATATATATATATATATATATATATATATATATATATATATATATATATAAGTATAATCGAATTCTTGCCATTAATCTTGCTATCAAAATTGCTTCCACAAGTGACAAAATGTCTGTTATATAATTTCAAATCAGGGTTCGGCAGTTGCAACATTATGTTAAAATAAATGCTATTTAAGCTACCTCTGCAGGAAAGGCTGGCTAAAATGCACAAGTATGTTTATTAATAAAGTTGCGTTTGAATTTAGACATTGGTTTATCAGTGGATAGAATCGAAATTTATGCATCAAACTTGCTATAGATTAATTTTTTTTCGAACTTAGGGAATATTAATTTTATTCTGACAAAAAATATACGTAATCAAAAAATTATTCAAATCAATAGGTTTTATATAAGTAAACCGCACACTAACCCCATTAAACATACACTTTGTCATGGAATGTATTTAAGGTTCCCATAAAGGTATTTTTTTCTTCTAATTAGGAAGAAAATAATCATTAATAACAAAATGGAAAATGGCCAGTTATTTCGAGAATACTATACTTCGCTCTACAACCTTTCATTTATGTAGATTATGGGTTTTCATTTCAATATGTGGGTGACAAAATTATGACTCGGTTTTCTAATTCTTATTTTGGCTGATTGGTAAATATGTATGCGTTTGTGTCTGTGTGTGTCTGTTTGCATGTAAAAGTCCTTCTCACTGTATTGCAAAGTGATGTCTGAGATCTGGTCATTATTGTATTGATGGCTTGAGAATTACCCATATTTCGAATTTTTCGCTGTTACGTGTACGAGTGCTATTTTTCCGAGTTTAGTCTTTAGTTTCACCTTTTTGCGCAAATTTGTATTCTTCACATGGTAACAACGCAAGTGTGGATTACAGTGTTGAACGCTCATATTGTTTGGAAACTTCTGTCACCGTATGCGCATCTGTTTTTTCCTCCTCAGTTTGTTGCCAATCCGATTGAATATTTGTTGATTCTAGTCGAGGGCCTGTTTGGTCTTGCCTGGATACTAGTAAATTGTTGTTGAATTTTGTTATTCGTGGCCAGTCGATAAGAATATCATGTTGATGAAACTTTTGAATATTAAGGTCAGGTGCTTGTTGTTTTATGTAAAGGGCTTCGTAGATGAATAATAATTTTTCTGATTTTGCTTTATGTAGAATTGTGAAATTGGTCGAATTGACAGGGTGCCCCGTTGCCAATATATGATCGGAAATAGCTGATTTTCCTGACGGTGGCAAGCCTTTGTTAATCAATTTCTGTGGCAAATGTTGCTGGATTCTGCTTATCAATTGCTTCTTCGTACGTCCGATATATGTGCTACCGCACATACATGAGAATTTTTAGACTATGAATGATTTGGAGAGAATTGGCAATTGATCTTTGGCATCCTACCTCATGATTCTCTGTGTACTAAATATCATATTAACTTTAACACTGGGAAAGTTGTCCTTAGTTATTCTATTCAGCCGCCGTGCAATTATTGAGGCTGGTACGTCGCCTCTAAATGGTAAGTTTAGGAAAACCTGCTTGCCGGTATCCTCTCTAGTACGAATCTGCCGTGGTCTGATGTTGACATCAATGAAACGCTCTGGGTAGTTGTTCATTAGCAAAATTTTCCTGAGGTAGCCCAGTTCTTCCTCAATCTTGTGTTCAGAGCAGATCTTCCTGATTCTGTTTGCTAGGTTGTTTACTAAGTTTCTTTTGTGGGATTTTGGCACACTGCTGTTGTAGTGAATGTATTTTCCGGTGAAAGTGGATTTTCTATATATGGCCAGTGTCAAATCCCCGTTTTCTTCTCGAGTGAGTTTGATGTCAAGGAAGGGAAAACTGTCGTCTTTCTCTACCTCGAGAGTGAATTTGATGTCTGGATCGACTCCATTTGCTTGTTTGAGGATTTCGGAAGGGTCTGCTGCTTCTGAGATGAACAACAAGATATCATCTACATACCTTTTGTAGAGTGCGCACTAGTCAATTATACATTTTAGGCTCGTTTTTTCCAGGTGATACATGTATACATCTGCCAGGAGGGGTGCGATGCAACTTCCCATAGCTACACCATTGATCTGGCGGTAGTATATCCCTTCAAATGTAAATTGCACGTTTTTGTACATGCTAATATGAGGTCTTTGATGTCATTGGTGTCTATAGGGAAATCATAAAACTCATTTTTGATGAGGTCACACAAGATCTCCGTTGTCTTATCCAGTGGTATGTTTGTAAATAAGGATGAGACGTCAAGCGAGACCATTTTATTCTGTAGAATGTTCTTCCCCTTCAATTCATTTGCTAGTTCGAAGGAGTCCTTGATAGTGTTTGCGTTTATGATGCTCCGTATTGGTTCAAGTAGTTTGCAGAGAAACTTGGCTGGTTTATGTTGTGGGGCGTTGATCATTGACATAATGGGCCGCATCGAGGGAGCTCCAGAGGCTGTCACGGCTTTATGAGTTTTTGGTTTGCCGTACAATCTTGCAGTGTTTTTTACGACGGATTTTGACTTTTGGATGTCTTCTATGAGTTTGGATCTAATATCAGAATCGGCCATCGATTGCAGTTATTCTTAATTTGATATTTGTTTGACTATCTTTCTGTTTGATGTCTTGTTTGAATTTAGATTGATCATTTATAATATCGTTCATGGACATTCTACACGCGTCGGCTTCAAGTATAATAACTCCTGATCCTTTGTCGGGTGTGTCAAGTCGTATGGATTTATCTGATTTTAGTTTTCGGAGTTCGTCTATGTGTTTATTGCGATGACTTGGATGCCTTTAAATTCCTTCTTGTATTGTTCTAGTGCAATATTTATCTCAGCTTTCATTCCTTGTCCATTGAATGTCTGTGGGGCGGTGTCTTTCGTTAAGTCATTGTTGAAATTTTCCGTTCCAGCCTGAATGTCAATAATGTTGCATTCACTTAGGTTTCTCTTGACTATGCAGTATTTTGCTTCTAAGGATAGTAATTCTGTCTGGTGTTTTGACAAGATAACGTTTGAATAATTGTGAATATATGCGTCTGGGTTTGTAAGAAATTTAGGTTGTATAGGAAATTTGTCCAGCTTCCTTGTGAGGTCCTTAGTTACTTTGTCAGCTGTTATTGTCTTCAACGTTTCTACCTTCGTTGTAAAAGTTGTGTATTCGCTGTCGTTCAGTCTTGCTAATGAAAAACTACCCGGAGCGATTCAATGATATCAACATCAGACCACGGCAGATTCGCACTAGAGAGGATACCGTCAAGCAGGTTTTCCTAAACTTACCATTTAGAGGCGACGTACCAACCTCACTAATTGCACGGCGGCTGAATAGAATAACTAAGGAGAATTTTCCCAGTGTTAAAGTAAATATCACATTTAGTAAGATTTAAAAGAAACATGTTGCGCGACAGGGAAAGGATCATTTACCTGATTTTCGGATTGCGTACCGAAATATTTGAATCCACTGTCATCATGATGATTTTTGCATATATTTCGATTTCCGGGTACGGAAATCTTTTTCAATGCCAAACACATCACCCACTAAGTTGACAATCAGTATGTCAAGTAGAAATATTAGTTTATGAGGCAGTTTAAACTAATATTTCCACTTGACATACTGATTGTCAACTTAGTGGGTGATGTGTTTGGCATTGAAAAAGATTTCCGTACCCGGAAATCGAAATATATGCAAAAATCATCATGATGACAGTGGATTCAAATATTTCGGTACGCAATCCGAAAATCAGGTAAATTACACTTAGTACACAGAGAATCATGATGTTGGATGCCGAAGATCAATTGCCAATTCTCTCCAAATCATTCATAGTCTACAAATTCTCATGTATGTGCGGTAGCACATATATCGGACGTACGAAGAAGCAATTGTTAAACAGAATCCAGCAACATTTGCCACAGAAATTGATTAACAAAGGCTTGGCACCGTCAGGAAAATCAGCTATTTCAGATCATATATTAGCAACGGGGCACACAATCAATTCGACCAATTTCACAATTCAACATAAAGCAAAATAAGAAAAATTATTATTTATTTATGAAGCACTTTATATAACGCAACATGGTCCTGACCTAAATATTCAAAAGTTTCATCAACATTATATTCTAATCGACTGGCCACCAATAACAAAATTCAACAACAATTTTCTAGTATCCATGCAAGACCAAACAGGCCCTCGTCTAAAATCAACAAACATTCAATCGGATTTATATAATTAAACGAACATTGGTTGCGCGGGTGGATTGGCAACAAACTGTGGAGGAAATAACAGATGCGCATACGGTGAAAGAAGTTTACAAACAATATGGGCGTTCAACACTGCAATCCACACTTGCGTTGTTACCATGTGAAGAATACAAATTTGCGCATAAAGGTGAAATTAAAGACTAAACTCGGAAAAAAGCACTCGTACACGTAACAGCGAAAAATTCGAAATATGGGTTATTCTCAAGCCATCAATACAATAATGACCAGATCTGAGACATCACTTTGCAATACAGTGAGAAGGACCTTTACATGCAAACATGCACACACACAGACACAAACGCATACACACTCACCTACTAGTCAAAACAAGAAACAGCAGTAATAACGAGTCAGATTTGTCACCAATAGCATAACCAATTGACAACCCAAAATGTATAAATATGTATGATTGTATAAGAGACGTTTAGTATTCACGAAATAAATGGCCTTATCCACTTTGTTATTTGTGTTGTTTTCCTAATTATAAGAATACTGTGTTAATTAAAACGGCATGGATATCATAAAGATTATCAAAGAGCGGGGTCAGCCTTTTACCCGTAAGGAACTAAACACCTATATTGCAGCCAACTGTACGTGTGCCAAACTTCTAGAAAGGATTAAGTTCTTCAAATCGTGTTTAGAATCAGATGTTGTGCCAAAACGATTCCTCAAGCAATGCAGAAGAAATAACCAAAAACCGACGAATAAACTTATAAGTCGCTTATTGCTTAATGGTATCGAGGACAACCAAGCAAAACTGCAAGACGCTGAGAGCATCATTCAATCACTGGGTTGTCGAATTGCAAGACTGAATGACGGCGAATACACCGCTTTCACAAAGAAGATAGAAACACTGATGAATATAACAGCGGAAAAAGAAACCAAGAACCTCACGAGAGACCTGGACAAATTTCCTACGCAATCAAAATTTCCTACCAACCCAGACGCTTTTATTCACAATTATTCAAAAGTGATCTTGTCAAAACACCAGAAAGAATTACTCTCCTTAGGAGCAAAATTCTGCGTAGTCAAGAAAAACCTGAGTGAACGTGACATTATTGACGTTCAGGCTGGAACGGAAAATTTCTACAATGACTTAACGAAAGACACCGCCCACATGCATTCAATGGACAAGGACTGAAAGCTGAGATAGTAAGCGCACTAGAACAATACAAGAAGGAATTCAAAGGCAGCCAAATCATCACAAAACAGCACATAGACGAACTTAGAAAACTCCAATCAGACAAATCCGTACGACTTGCCACACCCGACAAAGGATCAGGAATTGTTATACTTGAGGCGGACGCTTACAAGAAGGCCATGAAGGATATAATAAATGATCCATCCAAATTTAAGCATGACATCAAACAGAAAGATGATTCAACGAACATCGAATCAAGAATTAATGCAATTTTGAAAAAGATGGAAAAACATGTGCTAACATCGACGGCTGACTCCGAGATTAGATCAAAACTCACAGAAGACATCCAAAAAGCAAAACCAGTCGGAACAAACACCGCAAGATTGTACGGCAAACCAAAAACTCACAAAGCCGTGACAGCCTCAGGAGCTCCTTCGATGCGGCCCATTATGTCAATGATCAACGCTCCACAACATAAACCAGCCAAGTTTCTCTGCAAACTACTTGAACCAATACGGAGCATCATAAACGCTAACACTATCAAGGACTCCTTCGAACTAGCAAATGAATTGAAGGGGAAGAACATCCTACAGAATAAAATGGTCTCGCTTGACGTCTCATCCTTATTTACAAACATACCACTGGATAAGACAACGGAGATCTTGTGTGACCTCATCAAAAATGAGTTTTTTGACTTCCCTATAGACACCAATGACATCAAAGACCTCATATTAGCATGTACTAAAAACGTGCAATTTACTTTCGAAGGGATATACTACCGCCAGATCAATGGTGTAGCTATGGGAAGTTGCATCGCACCCCTCCTGGCAGATGTATACATGTATCACCTGGAAAAAACGAGCCTAAAAGGTATAATTGACCAGTGCGCACTCTACAAAAGGTATGTAGATGATATCTTGTTGTTCATCTCAGAAGCAGCAGACCCTTCCGAAATCCTCAAACAAGCAAATGGAGTCGATCCAGACATCAAATTCACTCTCGAGGTAGAGAAAGACGACAGTTTTCCCTTCCTTGACATCAAACTCACTCGAGAAGCAAACGGAGATTTGACACTGGCCATACATAGAAAATCCACTTTCACCGGACAATACATCCACTACAACAGTAGTGTGCCAAAATCCCACAAAAGAAACTTAGTAAACAACCTAGCAAACAGAATCAGGAAGATCTGCTCTGAACACAAGATTGAGGAAGAACTGGGCTACCTCAGGAAAATTTTGCTAATGAACAACTACCCAGAGCGTTTCATTGATGTCAACATCAGACCACGGCAGATTCGTACTAGAGAGGATACCGGCAAGCAGGTTTTCCTAAACTTACCATTTAGAGGCGACGTACCAGCCTCAATAATTGCACGGCGGCTGAATAGAATAACTAAGGACAACTTTCCCAGTGTTAAAGTTAATATGACATTTAGTACACAGAGAATCATGAGGTTGGATGCCAAAGATCAATTGCCAATTCTCTCCAAATCATTCATAGTCTACAAATTCTCATGTATGTGCGGTAGCACATATATCGGACGTACGAAGAAGCAATTGATAAGCAGAATCCAGCAACATTTGCCACAGAAATTGATTAACAAAGGCTTGCCACCGTCAGGAAAATCAGCTATTTCCGATCATATATTGGCAACGGGGCACCCTGTCAATTCGACCAATTTCACAATTCTACATAAAGCAAAATCAGAAAAATTATTATTTATCTACGAAGCACTTTACATAAAACAACAAGCACCTGACCTTAATATTCAAAAGTTTCATCAACATGATATCCTTATCGACTGGCCAAGAATAACAAAATTCAACAACAATCTACTAGTATCCAGCCAAGAACAAACAGGCCCTCGACTAGAATCAACAAACGTACAATCGGATTGGCAACAAACTGAAGTGGAAATAACAGAGGCGCATACGATGACAGAAGTCTCCAAACAATGTGAGCGTTTAACAATGCAATCAACACTGGCGTTGTTACCAAGCGAAAATAGCACTCTGCGCAGCGGGGTGAAACAATTAACTATACTGGGAAAAACAGCACTTGTATAGATAACAGTGAACAATTTGCACAAATGGCTAACTCTCAAGTTATCAAAACAATCATGACAAGATCTCAGACATCACTTCGCAATACTGCGAGAATGACCTTTACATGCAAACACACATACACAATACAAACACAAACGCATACACACTCACCTACTAGTCAAAACAAGAAACAGCAGTAATAACCAGTCAGATTTGTCACCAAAAACATAACCAATTAACAACCCAAAATGTATAAATATGTATGATTGTATAAGAGACGTTTAGTATTCACGAAATAAATGGCCATTATCCTCTTAGTTATTTGTGTTTTTTTTCCTAATTATAAGAATA
>JAQBSW010006524.1:30000-47877 GCA_029291075.1 Eudiplozoon nipponicum | reverse complement strand
TGATAAAACAACGGCAGCATGGAAGGAAAGTATATTACGCGTGATTCGAATTCTTTTAAACATTCAAATATCATTCGCATGAAACTGAATGTGGCGCAGAACTGATAAACTTGCAATTGTGTAATAGGTGTTGACCACCAAGTACAAAATGATTTCAAATATGACCAGAATGATAAAACAAAGGCAGCATGGAAGGAAAGTATATTACGCGTGATTCGAATTCTTTTAAACATTCAAATATCATTCGCATGAAACTGAATGTGGCGCAGAACTGATAAACTTGCAATTGTGTAATAGGTGTTGACCACCAAGTACAAAATGATTTCAAATATGACCAGAATGATAAAACAAAGGCAGCATGGAAGGAAAGTATATTACGCGTGATTCGAATTCTTTTAAACATTCAAATATCATTCGCATGAAACTGAATGTGGCGCAGAACTGATAAACTTGCAATTGTGTAATAGGTGTTGACCACCAAGTACAAAATGATTTCAAATATGACCAGAATGATAAAACAAAGGCAGCATGGAAGGAAAGTATATTACGCGTGATTCGAATTCTTTTAAACATTCAAATATCATTCGCATGAAACTGAATGTGGCGCAGAACTGATAAACTTGCAATTGTGTAATAGGTGTTGACCACCAAGTACAAAATGATTTCAAATATGACCAGAATGATAAAACAAAGGCAGCATGGAAGGAAAGTATATTACGCGTGATTCGAATTCTTTTAAACATTCAAATATCATTCGCATGAAACTGAATGTGGCGCAGAACTGATAAACTTGCAATTGTGTAATAGGTGTTGACCACCAAGTACAAAATGATTTCAAATATGACCAGAATGATAAAACAAAGGCAGCATGGAAGGAAAGTATATTACGCGTGATTCGAATTCTTTTAAACATTCAAATATCATTCGCATGAAACTGAATGTGGCGCAGAACTGATAAACTTGCAATTGTGTAATAGGTGTTGACCACCAAGTACAAAATTATTTCAAATATGACCAGAATGATAAAACAACGGCAGCATGGAAGGAAAGTATATTACGCGTGATTCGAATTCTTTTAAACATTCAAATATCATTCGCATGAAACTGAATGTGGCGCAGAACTGATAAACTTGCAATTGTGTAATAGGTGTTGACCACCAAGTACAAAATGATTTCAAATATGACCAGAATGATAAAACAACGGCAGCATGGAAGGAAAGTATATTACGCGTGATTCGAATTCTTTTAAACATTCAAATATCATTCGCATGAAACTGAATGTGGCGCAGAACTCATAAACTTGCAATTGTGTAATAGGTGTTGACCACCAAGTACAAAATGATTTCAAATATGACCAGAATGATAAAACAAAGGCAGCATGGAAGGAAAGTATATTACGCGTGATTCGAATTCTTTTAAACATTCAAATATCATTCGCATGAAACTGAATGTGGCGCAGAACTGATAAACTTGCAATTGTGTAATAGGTGTTGACCACCAAGTACAAAATGATTTCAAATATGACCAGAATGATAAAACAAAGGCAGCATGGAAGGACAGTATATTACGCGTGATTCGAATTCTTTTAAACATTCAAATATCATTCGCATGAAACTGAATGTCGCGCAGAACTGATAAACTTGCATTTGTGTAATAGGTGTTGACCACCAAGTAAAAAATGATTTCAAATATAACCAGAATGATAAATCAAAGGCAGCATGTAAGGAAAGTATATTACGCGTGATTCGAATTCTTTTAAACATTCAAATATCATTCGCATGAAACTGAATGTGGCGCAGAACTAATAAACTTGCAATTGTGTAATAGGTGTTGACCACCAAGTACAAAATGATTTCAAATATGACCAGAATGATAAAACAAAGGCAGCATGGAAGGAAAGTATATTACGCGTGATTCGAATTCTTTTAAACATTCAAATATCATTCGCATGAAACTGAATGCGGCGCAGAACTAATAAACTTGCAATTGTGTAATAGGTGTTGACCACCAAGTACAAAATGATTTCAAATATGACCAGAATGATAAAACAAAGGCAGCATGGAAGGAAAGTATATTACGCGTGATTCGAATTCTTTTAAACATTCAAATATCATTCGCATGAAACTGAATGTGGCGCAGAACTGATAAACTTGCAATTGTGTAATAGGTGTTGACCACCAAGTACAAAATGATTTCAAATATGACCAGAATGATAAAACAAAGGCAGCATGGAAGGAAAGTATATTACGCGTGATTCGAATTCTTTTAAACATTCAAATATCATTCGCATGAAACTGAATGTGGCGCAGAACTGATAAACTTGCAATTGTGTAATAGGTGTTGACCACCAAGTACAAAATGATTTCAAATATGACCAGAATGATAAAACAAAGGCAGCATGGAAGGAAAGTATATTACGCGTGATTCGAATTCTTTTAAACATTCAAATATCATTCGCATGAAACTGAATGTGGCGCAGAACTAATAAACTTGCAATTGTGTAATAGGTGTTGACCACCAAGTACAAAATGATTTCAAATATGACCAGAATGATAAAACAAAGGCAGCATGGAAGGAAAGTATATTACGCGTGATTCGAATTCTTTTAAACATTCAAATATCATTCGCATGAAACTGAATGTGGCGCAGAACTGATAAACTTGCAATTGTGTAATAGGTGTTGACCACCAAGTACAAAATGATTTCAAATATGACCAGAATGATAAAACAAAGGCAGCATGGAAGGAAAGTATATTACGCGTGATTCGAATTCTTTTAAACATTCAAATATCATTCGCATGAAACTGAATGTGGCGCAGAACTGATAAACTTGCAATTGTGTAATAGGTGTTGACCACCAAGTACAAAATGATTTCAAATATGACCAGAATGATAAAACAAAGGCAGCATGGAAGGAAAGTATATTACGCGTGATTCGAATTCTTTTAAACATTCAAATATCATTCGCATGAAACTGAATGTGGCGCAGAACTGATAAACTTGCAATTGTGTAATAGGTGTTGACCACCAAGTACAAAATGATTTCAAATATGACCAGAATGATAAAACAAAGGCAGCATGGAAGGAAAGTATATTACGCGTGATTCGAATTCTTTTAAACATTCAAATATCATTCGCATGAAACTGAATGTGGCGCAGAACTGATAAACTTGCAATTGTGTAATAGGTGTTGACCACCAAGTACAAAATGATTTCAAATATGACCAGAATGATAAAACAAAGGCAGCATGGAAGGAAAGTATATTACGCGTGATTCGAATTCTTTTAAACATTCAAATATCATTCGCATGAAACTGAATGTGGCGCAGAACTGATAAACTTGCAATTGTGTAATAGGTGTTGACCACCAAGTACAAAATGATTTCAAATATGACCAGAATGATAAAACAAAGGCAGCATGGAAGGAAAGTATATTACGCGTGATTCGAATTCTTTTAAACATTCAAATATCATTCGCATGAAACTGAATGTGGCGCAGAACTGATAAACTTGCAATTGTGTAATAGGTGTTGACCACCAAGTACAAAATGATTTCAAATATGACCAGAATGATAAAACAAAGGCAGCATGGAAGGAAAGTATATTACGCGTGATTCGAATTCTTTTAAACATTCAAATATCATTCGCATGAAACTGAATGTGGCGCAGAACTGATAAACTTGCAATTGTGTAATAGGTGTTGACCACCAAGTACAAAATGATTTCAAATATGACCAGAATGATAAAACAAAGGCAGCATGGAAGGAAAGTATATTACGCGTGATTCGAATTCTTTTAAACATTCAAATATCATTCGCATGAAACTGAATGTGGCGCAGAACTGATAAACTTGCAATTGTGTAATAGGTGTTGACCACCAAGTACAAAATGATTTCAAATATGACCAGAATGATAAAACAAAGGCAGCATGGAAGGAAAGTATATTACGCGTGATTCGAATTCTTTTAAACATTCAAATATCATTCGCATGAAACTGAATGTGGCGCAGAACTGATAAACTTGCAATTGTGTAATAGGTGTTGACCACCAAGTACAAAATGATTTCAAATATGACCAGAATGATAAAACAAAGGCAGCATGGAAGGAAAGTATATTACGCGTGATTCGAATTCTTTTAAACATTCAAATATCATTCGCATGAAACTGAATGTGGCGCAGAACTGATAAACTTGCAATTGTGTAATAGGTGTTGACCACCAAGTACAAAATGATTTCAAATATGACCAGAATGATAAAACAAAGGCAGCATGGAAGGAAAGTATATTACGCGTGATTCGAATTCTTTTAAACATTCAAATATCATTCGCATGAAACTGAATGTGGCGCAGAACTGATAAACTTGCAATTGTGTAATAGGTGTTGACCACCAAGTACAAAATGATTTCAAATATGACCAGAATGATAAAACAAAGGCAGCATGGAAGGAAAGTATATTACGCGTGATTCGAATTCTTTTAAACATTCAAATATCATTCGCATGAAACTGAATGTGGCGCAGAACTGATAAACTTGCAATTGTGTAATAGGTGTTGACCACCAAGTACAAAATGATTTCAAATATGACCAGAATGATAAAACAAAGGCAGCATGGAAGGAAAGTATATTACGCGTGATTCGAATTCTTTTAAACATTCAAATATCATTCGCATGAAACTGAATGTGGCGCAGAACTAATAAACTTGCAATTGTGTAATAGGTGTTGACCACCAAGTACAAAATGATTTCAAATATGACCAGAATGATAAAACAAAGGCAGCATGGAAGGAAAGTATATTACGCGTGATTCGAATTCTTTTAAACATTCAAATATCATTCGCATGAAACTGAATGTGGCGCAGAACTGATAAACTTGCAATTGTGTAATAGGTGTTGACCACCAAGTACAAAATGATTTCAAATATGACCAGAATGATAAAACAAAGGCAGCATGGAAGGAAAGTATATTACGCGTGATTCGAATTCTTTTAAACATTCAAATATCATTCGCATGAAACTGAATGTGGCGCAGAACTGATAAACTTGCAATTGTGTAATAGGTGTTGACCACCAAGTACAAAATGATTTCAAATATGACCAGAATGATAAAACAAAGGCAGCATGGAAGGAAAGTATATTACGCGTGATTCGAATTCTTTTAAACATTCAAATATCATTCGCATGAAACTGAATGTGGCGCAGAACTAATAAACTTGCAATTGTGTAATAGGTGTTGACCACCAAGTACAAAATGATTTCAAATATGACCAGAATGATAAAACAAAGGCAGCATGGAAGGAAAGTATATTACGCGTGATTCGAATTCTTTTAAACATTCAAATATCATTCGCATGAAACTGAATGTGGCGCAGAACTGATAAACTTGCAATTGTGTAATAGGTGTTGACCACCAAGTACAAAATGATTTCAAATATGACCAGAATGATAAAACAAAGGCAGCATGGAAGGAAAGTATATTACGCGTGATTCGAATTCTTTTAAACATTCAAATATCATTCGCATGAAACTGAATGTGGCGCAGAACTGATAAACTTGCAATTGTGTAATAGGTGTTGACCACCAAGTACAAAATGATTTCAAATATGACCAGAATGATAAAACAAAGGCAGCATGGAAGGAAAGTATATTACGCGTGATTCGAATTCTTTTAAACATTCAAATATCATTCGCATGAAACTGAATGTGGCGCAGAACTGATAAACTTGCAATTGTGTAATAGGTGTTGACCACCAAGTACAAAATGATTTCAAATATGACCAGAATGATAAAACAAAGGCAGCATGGAAGGAAAGTATATTACGCGTGATTCGAATTCTTTTAAACATTCAAATATCATTCGCATGAAACTGAATGTGGCGCAGAACTGATAAACTTGCAATTGTGTAATAGGTGTTGACCACCAAGTACAAAATGATTTCAAATATGACCAGAATGATAAAACAAAGGCAGCATGGAAGGAAAGTATATTACGCGTGATTCGAATTCTTTTAAACATTCAAATATCATTCGCATGAAACTGAATGTGGCGCAGAACTGATAAACTTGCAATTGTGTAATAGGTGTTGACCACCAAGTACAAAATGATTTCAAATATGACCAGAATGATAAAACAAAGGCAGCATGGAAGGAAAGTATATTACGCGTGATTCGAATTCTTTTAAACATTCAAATATCATTCGCATGAAACTGAATGTGGCGCAGAACTGATAAACTTGCAATTGTGTAATAGGTGTTGACCACCAAGTACAAAATGATTTCAAATATGACCAGAATGATAAAACAAAGGCAGCATGGAAGGAAAGTATATTACGCGTGATTCGAATTCTTTTAAACATTCAAATATCATTCGCATGAAACTGAATGTGGCGCAGAACTGATAAACTTGCAATTGTGTAATAGGTGTTGACCACCAAGTACAAAATGATTTCAAATATGACCAGAATGATAAAACAAAGGCAGCATGGAAGGAAAGTATATTACGCGTGATTCGAATTCTTTTAAACATTCAAATATCATTCGCATGAAACTGAATGTGGCGCAGAACTGATAAACTTGCAATTGTGTAATAGGTGTTGACCACCAAGTACAAAATGATTTCAAATATGACCAGAATGATAAAACAAAGGCAGCATGGAAGGAAAGTATATTACGCGTGATTCGAATTCTTTTAAACATTCAAATATCATTCGCATGAAACTGAATGTGGCGCAGAACTGATAAACTTGCAATTGTGTAATAGGTGTTGACCACCAAGTACAAAATGATTTCAAATATGACCAGAATGATAAAACAAAGGCAGCATGGAAGGAAAGTATATTACGCGTGATTCGAATTCTTTTAAACATTCAAATATCATTCGCATGAAACTGAATGTGGCGCAGAACTGATAAACTTGCAATTGTGTAATAGGTGTTGACCACCAAGTACAAAATGATTTCAAATATGACCAGAATGATAAAACAAAGGCAGCATGGAAGGAAAGTATATTACGCGTGATTCGAATTCTTTTAAACATTCAAATATCATTCGCATGAAACTGAATGTGGCGCAGAACTGATAAACTTGCAATTGTGTAATAGGTGTTGACCACCAAGTACAAAATGATTTCAAATATGACCAGAATGATAAAACAAAGGCAGCATGGAAGGAAAGTATATTACGCGTGATTCGAATTCTTTTAAACATTCAAATATCATTCGCATGAAACTGAATGTGGCGCAGAACTGATAAACTTGCAATTGTGTAATAGGTGTTGACCACCAAGTACAAAATGATTTCAAATATGACCAGAATGATAAAACAAAGGCAGCATGGAAGGAAAGTATATTACGCGTGATTCGAATTCTTTTAAACATTCAAATATCATTCGCATGAAACTGAATGTGGCGCAGAACTAATAAACTTGCAATTGTGTAATAGGTGTTGACCACCAAGTACAAAATGATTTCAAATATGACCAGAATGATAAAACAAAGGCAGCATGGAAGGAAAGTATATTACGCGTGATTCGAATTCTTTTAAACATTCAAATATCATTCGCATGAAACTGAATGTGGCGCAGAACTAATAAACTTGCAATTGTGTAATAGGTGTTGACCACCAAGTACAAAATGATTTCAAATATGACCAGAATGATAAAACAAAGGCAGCATGGAAGGAAAGTATATTACGCGTGATTCGAATTCTTTTAAACATTCAAATATCATTCGCATGAAACTGAATGTGGCGCAGAACTAATAAACTTGCAATTGTGTAATAGGTGTTGACCACCAAGTACAAAATGATTTCAAATATGACCAGAATGATAAAACAAAGGCAGCATGGAAGGAAAGTATATTACGCGTGATTCGAATTCTTTTAAACATTCAAATATCATTCGCATGATATATATATATATATAATGTTTGTTACTGATATATATTATAATACTAATACTATTGATTTTATATATATGAATATATATATATATATATATACTATATATATATATATATATATATATATATATATATAAAACACAGCACACATCTGTCTGGAAGTCACAAATATATTTTATTTAAAATAATATCCATTTGAACATTGCCATCCTGTATACCTGTATAAAAATGGTTTCATTCAAGTTTTTAAGTAACTAAATGCGTGTATTTGACTGTTTGGGGTAAAACTTTTCAAGTTCAATTGACAATGAACTTCGTCTATTTTTACAAATTTAGGCTGCCCGAGATGGGGCCATGTGGCTGCTCATGGCATAGATTTTGCTGCATCTGCTTCATTTCTCTGTGCGTGTTCTTAACTCTACTGGCTATTGGTCTTGGCATCGGTTTCGGTGTGGCCTGGTTTTCACGACCACAGTACCCACATGCTGCAGAGTGGTGGCGCCGGGGTCTATTCTACCACATAAACATTTTCACTTTTGCTAATGATGTGAACGGTCCAATTGGCAGACTGACCGACCTCAACTCGCGATTTCCCTACCTCAGCTTCCAGGTAGGTATTTAATCAAGTTGAATGAAATATCGTAAGCAGTATAGCTTATAATATTTCGCAGTTATTCGAACTAATAATAATAATAATAAAAATAATAATAATAATAAAAATAATAGTAATAATAATAATTGGAAAAAGTAATAATAATAATATTAATAATAATAATAATAATAATAATAATAATATTTATAATAATAATAATAATAATAATAATAATAACAATAATAATAATAATAATAATAATAGAATTAATAATATAATAAATAAGACTGTTTTAATATTAATAAGTGGTTTTAATTTAAATATGAATAATAATATTAATAATAACTGATTCTTTCCGATTTCGCTGTTTAGTAAAATTAAGAGTACCATTCCTATGTGCGAAGATATATCGAATTTTTCCAGACAAAAGAAAGCGTTCTTTCATATTTTCTGCTCAAGTAACTGAAAGGGAAATAAATGCATCGCTAAATCATGAAAGGAAAAACCAACAGAAAGTTAAGACTGGGAAAATTTGTGACATTTGCGAAGAGTCAAACATTTGTTTGCATTATCTCTAACTCAGTCTCATTGTCCGATCCAACTTTTTGGCTTGCAAATATCAGGCTGCAAACAATTCATCCACAAATAATGCATCTTTTCAGTAATTGCATTTATCGATTATCTTAGAAGCAGCATCTGAAGAACATACGAGCGCGGTCTCATTGATATTCTGTGCTCCTGCAGGGGTGATTTCACCAATTTTTTCGGCATCGGCGTTTAAATTGCGATACTCATTTACTCTGGTAATCGATCGTCATTTTTATTGGCCTATGAAAGGCGATTGAAAACTTACGTATGTATATTTATAAATAATATTTCGGGTTGACGTTTATGGAAAACTGAGGAGAAAATAATAAAGAGGCTCGTCTTTTATCTGATAAAATTTTTTTATTCGCATACGAAAACGTTACTAAGAACACTCAATCAGTTTTTTTTGTTAGGTTTAATAAAATAAAATAATTCTACTGATTATTTAACTTTGCTTGAAATATTTTTCACCGGCCACCTAACATAAACTATATTTTTTGTAAGGTTCACATAATTTATTAGTGGTATCCACCTGTGCCAAAAGTTGTTCTTTTCCTGTGAGTATGCTGTCAACCCTGGAGATGGGACTGGAAATGAAGCCCCAAAATTTCAGAAATAGATTGGAAGATCTTGTGCCAACGTCAATTTCAGACAAGCAGCTGATGAAGGGCTTCTAAATAAAGGGACAAGGCCGAAAAATAATCGATGCGCCTGGAAATGTAGAGGATTCAATATATTTGCATTGTTGCATTTTCCAAACGCCACAACATGTTTAATTGTAACCGTTCGTACAATAAATCTTCTACGCTAGTTTACGAGCTTGAAGTAAGAACTAATCCCATTGTATTCAACCAGTCATAGAAAAACGTAGCAAAACTAACGCCAGTCGGAAGCACTGACCCTTTTCGATCTTCTATGATCATCATCAGTGTACGACGGCAAACTGACCAGCAAGGATCAAACCGCAATGCATATCTATCGAACGCAAACTTGAACATGCGGCTCTCAGACTGACCTTTCATTAGATATTCGCGTGTCACATGTGCATGTGTGTGTGTGTGCATTTTTATAACTGTGGTTTTCATCTAACTAATTTAGTCCAGAGTGGCTGAATAATAATTTATCATTTGCATGTGATAACTATTTGTTTTATACACTCGAACAGATTATTTTACTACCTCATAAAAAATGCCACTCGTTATGGTTGTGAGGTTGTTCGTCTTCGCGTTCAATTTTAATTGTCAATTCTTAGCGGGCCGATTTTGCTTTATCGCCACGTACAAATTTTTCATTTACCATAACATGCCTGATGCTGCGTCTTTTTCATCAGTTTCATCAATTAATCAACATTAAGAGCGGGTTTTATTCTTCCATATAAGCTATACCTGCAATCAAGATTGTGATTTTATTATTCTTTTGGACGAGTTTAAATCATCAATACTTAAGAGACGGATATTTGCTTCGATTCTGTGTTTACAACATCCACTACAGCACTGATGGTTGTGCTGAATCGATTTCGGCAAATGTCATCAAATTAACGGAAACTGTACGATGCCTGCAGTTACACGATTGTACAAATTCAAAGCAGCCTTCTCATAATCCCGGCTGAGCCTGCACGATATTGGCTAACACGAGTTGAACCACCACAAATTACCCCGTTCTCTTCTATAGTTCAGGCCCACTCCCGTTTATCCCGTACGGCTAAATTGTCCCAATTAAAGAAACCTTACACTGTCGCAGCTTTTATTAACAGGATATAAAGAAATTAATACAAAATTGATTTTCAGATATATCATCAAATCAACTCACGACCGGCAGGTTTGTTAACTCCCCCGTATAACACCAATTACAAAGAAGATTTGAAACCAGTTGCCCGTCTTCCATTCACAACGACGTGCCTAGGCCACAAAGCCTTCTCCTGGCGACACTCAGGGTTTCACCAAATTCGCATATCCTCTTGTAAGTTATCTTCCTTGAAAATATTGAAAAAGTCGACCTTCGGGTTTCCAAAATCGACTACAATTTATGTTTTAGGCACGTGTGCAATGCGAGTTTCACGTAAGAGGTTTACCCTCATGATAAATTTTCATTATACGTGGTTTTTTAAATGATTGTAAACTCCAATGCGAATCCGCCGACCTGACTAAGGTGGCGAGGTTGAATTTGGCAGATGGTCCTAATCTGCCTCCACCCCTCTATCTTCAATACCTCCAACATTCGTGTCAGTCTAGAAGGTAACGCTGAAGATAGTTGTGTAGAGTTTAACAGGGCTAACTTTTTGATGCACCCAGAATTACCTGTTTTAAATGTTTTTCGTATGCTAAATTGCAGATTGGAGCTACAGCTGTTATATTATCCGGATTAGTTCAGCAGGACGACGATGGTGTTACGGACTGGCTTCAGGTAGATCCGGGCATTGTTCAACCTGAGGATGGGGATCAAGTAAGTTGTTAAATGTGCTGTGACTTCCTTTAAATCTTTTTTTATCTTACAAATAAAATATCTAATTATAAATAGTGTGTCTATGAGAATAATTGTCACAATTGAAACAACTTATTTACAATGGAATTTGGTGTTGCACAGTAACTAAACTATGAAGGAGAAAGTTTGACTATTACCGATGTGTGATGAACTGTAATAAAAGCTACACATTTTATAAGGTAGAAAAGGAAGTTCATGCAGTGGAATTGTTTTGTCCTTATTGGTAATTCATCACTTATTACCCAGATCTCGAATAGGCGGAGACTGCTATTGATTAGTAGAATCAAGGTTGCGATCTTGATATAAACACCTGACACTTTAAGTACATAAGTTTGCCAGAATAAACAAAGAATTCTACAGAATTTCCCGCAGACAGGGTTCAAAACTGTGCCCGTCGGCTCCGGTAACTGTTGCTCTAACCACTGAGCAACACTGTATTTTCTACATGTGGCCAGTACGCGATGAATTCTGAATAAGGAGGAAACCGGTCTACTGGATGAATCGTCTTATCTACATTTTACAATGGTTAGTTTATACTGACAAGTATATGCATATAATAAACACGGATGCTTATGTCGAGGTTGCAAACTTGGTTCTTATAATTGTTATCACCACCCGCACAACCAATCTTCATTTAATTTTATGAAATAAAAATTGTTTCGTAAACCATTTTCATTTATTAATTGCTAAAATGGTTTATCGATATCAAAATTGTATATTGTAAATTCATGCTAACAAATTTTAAATAATAAAATTTCCACGTGATTCGTTGTCCGTCTTAAAACTAATGAGCTGGACTGGTCGGTCGAAACTTTATGCTGAAATCGTTACTTGGGTGGGTCCAAATTAAGCAGTCTGACCAAAAGAGCAAAGTCTGTTGTAAAACCACTAATTGCATGCAACTCTTGGTTGAATCTTTTTTCTAACTTGTGCAATTCTAGCTTATATTGAAAAAGATTAAACACCATACATTTCCTTCCTAGGTAATCAATATTAAGTTATTCGGTAGGACGAAACGCGTACTCGTTAGCTGACTATAAGTAAACCTATTTATGAATAAGTTTGATAAGTTCTTGTTAAATATATTTTTTATGTTCAAGATAAATATCATATGGTAAATACACGATTTCCGAAATTAATGAAATATTGTTTATTGTTGCTGTGTTATATATTTAACGTATCCACGATTTTCTTTCGTGGGTGGTCGATCAGCACTCTTAGTTTCGCGGCGATCCGATTGATACTCATTTGAAAGTACGCGCTGACTTAGGCTTCGTGATGGCTGGTTGCTTATTTGTCCCATCGCTCCGAAGGCGTCCACACCAATCGTACTAATCACTGGAAATGAAGTTCGATCTGTCCGGGGCTGTTTTAGGTTTTGTTACTTCATTTCCAGTACCATCTTCAAAAGTATGATAAAACGCAGTACACTAATCACAAGACAAGATTTATGTATTAGGTGTTGCGAACCTATTAAAAAATTAGTTCAGTTGTAACCAGTAGGATAAACCAAAGGCAGCAAGAACGGAAAGTATAATCTCATGCACATTCGGTTCGTGCTTACTGGCGACTCATCAGTAGGAGCCGGTATTACGCCCTTTAACCACTATATATTTGGTAGAAGAATGTGGAATAATAGGACGGTACAATCTCCTAGACGAATGTGTAAACCTGTAATAGTGAAGCTAACATAATCTAAAGTCAACGACAATGCGACTTCAATGCTAACTCACACTATATAATATATATACCGAGTCTGTAAAGGATACTAACACTATGGCTATTGTGTTAGTAACTGATACCGGATACGATACTACTATGGTTTCCGAGTCGGTAAATGATACCAACCTGATGGATATAAATTTATGCTAAAGTTCACCAAAATTGAGAATTACAACAATTTCCGAACACCTGTTACTCCAGTTAAACCATACACTCCGGTCTTCATCGATATCAGTTATCACATTTCGCGGTAAGCATGACATCATTCAATTCAATATATTACAGTTAAATACTGTTTGTTGCGAAGAGCTAATATATATGCAAGTATGTATTAGGTGTTGCGAACCTAGTAACAAATTAGTTCAGTTGTGACCAGAAGGATAAACCAAAGGCAGCATGAACGGAAAGTATAATCTCATGCACATTCGTTTCGTGCTTACTGGCGACTCATCAGTAGGAGCCGGTATTACGCCCTTTAACCACTATATATTTGGGTGAAGAATGTGGGATAACAGGACGATACAATCACACCAAAATATATAGTTAGGTTTGCAACGCCTAATACATATACGCATATATATTAGTTCTCCACAAAGAACAGTATTTTAGACCAGATTTAAGCAAATGTGGTCCACACGTGTGGGTGGTTTGTGGTTTGTATTGGCAAGCTATTAAATTTGTCGGCGTCTGTGACTTGTTTGCTAAATTTACGACACCTGGTCATTCGTTTTGTGTCAGCCATTTGCCTATATTGGCTAATCATATCGTTTTTTTGTGGAAAGTGTGCAATTTTTTTTGCTTTCGAATTTGTTTTTTCTTGCTTGTTTATTTTTTTCCGATTTGTACAGGTGTGCGTGTTTTGTAATGATTGTACAGCTTTGGTTTCTTGCCAAGCCCGTAGTGTTTTTTGCTTCTCGTCATCTCTCTTTTTTACCTGTACCTTACTTCATCTGATTTGTTGCTGCTAATCTTGTTGCTAATGTTACATTTGATGACGTTCGTATAGGTGAGGGATTGTTTTGCCTGATGAATATATTCACTGCCTCCGTTTATTAACGTTGAGTCAAATGCAAAATGGTTTTGATAAAAAATATTTAGCATTATGACTAGGGTTCTTACGGATTGATACATGGTGCGTCAAAACTATTCAAGAATTATTGAACCTAACCGTAGAAAGAATGAAGAAATTAGTTGTGCTCACTTAGCGCCCTGTTTGAATTATATGCTCGATAATTGCTGATTTTGCCGATGGTGCTATTCCTATCTGGATCAACATCTGGGTCAGGTATTGATGGGTTCCATTGACTAGGCGCTCCCTAGTTTATCCAATATATTTTATACTACACCCAAATTTGAACTTCAAATCAGTAATTGATTTGAAGAAAGTAGACAGTTGATCATTATAGCTTAAATTAATTACCGTCAATGTGTTGAATTTGATGTTTGCCGAAATATTTGGAAAATTTGAGCTCGCTATTTGTGTAATTCTTCTAGTCATTTGTGCGCAAAACATCTCCTAACTAGGATCTGTTCAGGTAGAATTTATTGCTACTGTCCCCTGTTATGCGAACTTGGCGAGTTCTTACGTTAACACCTATGAATCTATATAGATATACGGTCCTTTACAAGATCTTCTAATGATCTCAATTTTCCATGACCTTGTGCATAAAGCATATCTTTCTGACTCGGTTGGCCAGTCTCCTCATTTAAGATTTTGCGACGTTGCTGCCCTAACGGATGTGCCGTCTCGTGATCGTTGATTTTCGATGTGTCGTACATGTCAGACTACCGTCGTTCTCTCGAAGAATTTAAATTTAAAAAGGGAAGCTTATACTCCTTTACTTTCTTCAGTTTAACTTTAATATATCAGTTGCGTTTGTTAGTCTATTATAAGATTTTTTACGATATGAAAATTTTGTTATAAACAGAATTAGATGGCCTACACATCCTCTATTTAGCGTAAAATGTTGAATTATATTCATTAGACCGAATTTTCTAAACTATACATGTATACATCTGCTAGGAGCGGTGCTATACAACCTCACATTGCGAAATCATTTAACTGACAGGTGTAAACGTTATTAATTAGAATATGAACATTTTCTGTGCAGGCTAAAATAAAATCTTATATAGACAATACAATTAAACAATAATTGATTGCGCGGGTGGTGCAAGTGCTATCAATGGTCCCACACAAGAAAAATGCGGCAAAATTCGAAAAATGATCAACTTTGTTATTAAATGTGTTTTCTCTTTGTAATGAAAAATATACTGTGTAATATTCAAAGGCGATGGACAATATATATATATATATATATATGTATATATAAGTATATATACTTGGTTTCTAAGTACTAATACATACTTTGTGGTAGAAAATTAATTTAATCACGGCCAGAATGACATGATAAATTCAGCATGAAAAATAGGTGTCAACTCAAGAACACAGGCGCTTCGTGCTTACAGGTGGCTCATCAATAGAATTTATCACAACTTTTGAGCGACAAATTCGGGGCAGCCTTACTCTCCTACATTGCTTAACTCAATTTCTAGTTGGTATTGGGCGGTGTGGCTCCTACTGATGAGTTTACCGTAAGCACTTTGTGCTTGCGTACGTGAGATACTAGCTTTTGTTCATTCTGGCAAATGTTTTACAAGGTAGGCAATGCCTAATACATAATTGTGCATTAGTTCGCCGCAAAAATAATATTTAAGAAAAGTGCCACGCACTTACTTTCATTTGTTGATGACTTAAAATCAATTATAGTCGTAATTTTAAAGTAGATTTTTTCGATTGATGTATGGCTACAAATTTTCACGCTTTCTGAAAAAAAAACAGTTGCTTGATCAGTTGGTGGCGAAATCCGAGGTGCCACGCCGAAGTTCTGTGCTGGGCCGAGCGAAACCTTCCATCCACCTGTTGCTTGGCCTGCCTATCTATGGAACCAGTAGATTTCACGACTGGTTCGCGGC
Source organism: Eudiplozoon nipponicum (assembly GCA_029291075.1). NCBI lineage: Eukaryota > Metazoa > Platyhelminthes > Monogenea > Mazocraeidea > Diplozoidae > Eudiplozoon > Eudiplozoon nipponicum. The sequence goes on along the minus strand of JAQBSW010006524.1, from coordinate 31,626 downwards.
CAGTGAGGCGGCAACAGACAAGTTCGCCGACTTCTACATGTGGCGCACGGATTCTGTGAGTTTCCTAGTTCACGCTTCTAACTCAATTATTTTTCACACCTTCAAATAAATCAGTTTTGGGGCAATTCGGTGTTCAATTAAACAAATAGTCGAAGCATTTGCACAAATTGTTTAAGTAAATTCTTCAAATCAAGTTTGCGAGCTTGAAGTAAACACCAATCCCATTGTATTTAACCAGTCGTCGAACAACATAACAAAACTACCGCCAGCCGCAACGCACTGACGCGTTTCGACCTTCCATGATCATCATCAGAGTACGACGGCAAACTGACGATCGAGGATCAAACCGCATTGAATGTATATGAAAATCAAATGTAGATATGCGGCTCTTACCTCTAGCAGTCTCGCATACATTAAACTGGACTGGAAATGTCGGCTGCACAATTTCTTTGCAGTTACGAATATTAACTGTTTGCAGCTTTCGCCACATAAACATATATAGGCAATACAATTTAACAATAATTGATTGCGCGGGTGGTGGTAACAAATTCTTTAAATCAAGTTTGCGAGCTTGAAGTAAACACCAATCCCTATGTATTTAACCAGTCGTCGAACAACATAACAAAACTGCCGCCAGCCGCAACGCACTGACGCGTTTCGACCTTCCATGATCATCATCACTGTTTAAGTGAACAACGCTCGATTGTGCGAGTAATGATAAAAGCATGTCTAACTCAAATTTGCCGACATGAAATGTCCACCAATCTCGTTCTAATTAACCAATAGAAAAACATTTCAAAAACCAGGGTTACTCGCATGTAATTCCGCGTGTCGAAATTTCCTGATGGCAAACTTGCAGGCGAAGATCAAACTGAAAGCCAGATATATTGCTTCGCAGAACATTTTGCGGCTCTCTTTTATCGTAGCCTCACTTACATTTCACTTGACGGAATGTCGGTTGAAGAGTTTTTTTAATCTACGAACATATTGTTGCTTGAATTCCGCTGGCTAGTTTGCTGTTGTACTTTGACGATGATCACGGCAGGTCGAAACGCGTCAGTACGCGTGATTGACGGTAGAATTGTTAATCAAACGAACATTGGTTACGTGGGCGGTGCTGACAATTATTATAATCAAGGTTGCGAACTTCATATAAACACCAGACCTAATAAGTGCATACACGTGTCCGTATAAACTAAGGATTTTATAATTTAGGAAAGGAAATTCATCCACTTGACCAATTTAGACCTTGTTGGGAACTCATCACGTACTGGCCAGAATTTGTTCAGATTCGAACCATGTCCACGGCAAATTCTGGCCAGTACGCGATGAGTTCCCAACAAGGACTAAATTGGTCTAGTGGATGAATTCTCAGTTGAAGTAAAAACAAGTCAACCCGATCAAAGACAAAACAAAATTGGAAATTGTGAAAAATAGGATCTTTGTGTAACTGCCCGTGTACAGCTATTACCCGCGTACGCAAAACGCGGCATTGAGAACCCTAATGCTGACACATCGCAAAATATTAATTTAAAAAAATACTGGATGAATTGCCTTTCCTACACAATACAATTCTTAGTTTATACTGACAAAATGTAAGTAATTAATGGGTCAGGTGTTTATGTC
>JAQBSW010006524.1:15000-25000 GCA_029291075.1 Eudiplozoon nipponicum | reverse complement strand
ACTGTTAATACTTATACTACTACTACTATTACTACCAATTCCAAGCTAACTACCACTGTTAAACCTTAAACAATTTCTACTACTAGTACTACTAATACAACTTACACTAATAATTCTACTACTAATAATCCAATTCAACTACTACTGTTAATGATAACGCTAGTACTGCTACTTCTACTTCTACTACTAATTTTCAAACCACAAATTCTTTTAGTATTAGAACCACTACTAATACTTTTACTACCACTGATTTTACTACTACCACTACTACTACTACATATACTTCTAATACAACTCTTACTACTAAAAATAATATTATTGCTACTGTTAATACTATTACTACTACGCCTTCTACTTCTACTACTAGAGTTAATACTACTAAAACTGATACTACCTCTACTTCTGACACAACTGTTAATACTACAGGTACTGGCAATACTTCCTTTACTCATACTACTACACTACTACTAATACTTCTAATAATATTAATGTTGATAATAATAATACTACTAATAATTCTACTTCGAGTAAAATTGTTAAAACCTAAACTACCTTTAATTCTCCTACTACTACTGCTATTACTACTAATATTAATACTATTACTTCAATTTATACTACTACTGTTAATATTAAAACTACCACTTCTACGACTTATAATAATAATAAAACATGCTAATAAAACTTTTGCTTTCGTTAACACTATTACTACTGCGATTACTACTAATACTACTATTATTATTACTACTTCTAATTTTAATACTGTTGTTTTGTGCTATTACTACTACTAATACTACTAAAACTACTTCTTTTAATTCTACAAATAATCTTATTACTTTTACTACAACCTATACCTCTGCTACTTTTACTAATACTGCTACTACTACTAATATTAAGATTAATATTATTAGTGTTAATACCACTAATAATACAACTATTACTGTTTCTACTTCTACTACTACTGTTAATACGGCTGCTACTACTAATATTACTTTTAATAATGATATTAATAGTAATAATACTAATTATAATAATGAAACATGCTCCTAAATCTTCTATTCATATTAACACTACTAATGACACTATTACGACTATTATTATTATTATTTATTATTATTATTATTATTATTATTATTATTATTATTATTATTATTATTATAATTATTATTATTATTATTATTATTATTATTATTATTATTATTATTATTATTATTATTATTATTATTATTATTATTATTATTATTATTATTATTATTATTATTATTATTATTAATTATTATTATTATTATTATTATTATTATTATTAGTAGTAGTAGTAGTAGTAATAATATTATTATTATTATTATCATCATTATTATCATTACTACTACTACTACTACTACTACTACTACTACTACTAATACTACTACTACTACTACTACTATTACTACTACTACTACTACTAATAGGACGGTACAATATCCTAGACGAATGTGTAAACCTGCAGTTGTGAAGCTAACATTATATCCCACATTCCTCACCCAAATATATAGTGGTTAAATGGCGTAATACCGGCTCCTACTGATGAGTCGCCGGTAAGCACGAAACGAATGTGTATGAGATTATACTTTCCGTTCATGCTGCCTTTGGTTTATCCTTCTGGTCACAACTGAACTAATTCGTTACTAGGTTCGCAACACCTAATACATACTTTCAATTATACTACTAGTTTTATTAATAATACTATTACTACTGCTACTACTATTATAATAATAACAGTAATTTTAATACCACAACTACTACTACTTATGATAATAATAATAATAATAATTATTATTATTATTACAATTATAAGTATAATTATAATTATAATAAAAATAATTATTATTCTAGTAGTAGTAATAGTAATAAATTCTATTATTAGGCAAAATGAAAATTCTTACATCAGGAACTGTTGGTAAATGTCATTAACGGCAAGTCTTGTCAGAAAGTTGCTTAATTAGAACCTGCAGCAAAGGAAAAATAGAATAATCTATATTTAACAGATTGTAAAGGCGTTTTATTGCGATTAATCGTCAGAAGGTCGGTGGCTCTATTCGACTTGGTATCTTGCTTATTATTTGCCTACAAAACGGCATGCATACATCAGGTGGAATTTGTTGGTTTATTGCAAACTGTGTCTAAGAGAAGCAAGACATTTCTCCTCTACACGGGAAGAGAATAAATACCAAGGTTCTGATTCTACCAAAGCCGTACATTTGCATGTTTGTCGATTTCACATAAAAAAATTCTTCGTAATCTTAGTTGGCGGTATTTGAATTTTTTAAAAATACGCATAGGCTTATCAGATTTTTCAAATTTATTCCTTAGTAAAGAAAAGATTTTAACTTCTTCCTAATTAAAATCTGTACTTAATCTGTGTCCCTGGTCGTCTGCAAAGGTCCTTATTTTAGTTCCCTATTACGCGTTACAATATCGTATCTATAGCAGTGCTCTAATCAGATTTTGTTATCCCGCTTTTTGATATATCAAGCATTTAATATAATGTTAACACACTAGCTTTTGGCGCAGATTGTGAAATTTGCTAGACAAAGCGCAACGTTTCGAATAGTGCTTTTGTCAAACTATTCGCCACGCTGGACTGACATGTAGCATCGTTTTACAGCACAGCAGTTTCGCATTTCGTTCATGTGCAATAGCCATTATTAGTTGAAAATTATTTTTGACAACTTAGTTCATGTAAACAGTTCATGTAATCTCATGTCTATCAAAACAAATTATTGACGTTCATCATCTTGATTCAAACACACCATAAATAGTGATATTTATGAAAGACCAAAGAAATGCATGCACATTTGTGCATTACGGACACTTTAACTGTGCTCATCGACATTCACAGTGTCATCCTTGTTTCCTGCTCATCCTTGTTTATTAATAAACACTTTTTTCAGTTCTGCTGCTCGTTGAATAGACTTCTGTCATTAACTCATTTTATTATTCATCAAATGAACTGCGATTATATTTCGTCTAGTCGAAAAGAATTATTAAACGGAAAACCCGTTTTGCTCAACACCTTTTGCACTACCATAAATTCTTCCATCTTCCGCTTGCCCAATAATCCACATAGCCCGACTTCTATACTGTAGTTTTCTTCCCTGTTCTGTTGGCACAGTTGACCCAAACCGGCTAGAACGACCTCACAAATTTCCATGGATAAGTCAGGACGAACAAGTAACTGTTAGAATAATAGAATTTAGAGGCAATAATAGAAAAATATTGTCGACTTCTATTGCCTTTTTTTATAAATCTCAATAAACGGAAGGAATGCGAAATTATTACTATGTGCGTGAATACATTTAGCAAGTAGAAGTAAAGCATACAAAATGTAATTTATCTAGTTGGTCGTAATTTCACACATAAGAAACATAAACGAATATCGTTGACTGCCCACCAGTTGTGTTCGCGGGCTGCTGATTTGCACTATCAGTTTCGCAAAGATCCGATTGTGATCCCCAATTCCAAGTACTCATTAAGTTTGTCTTCTTGTTGGCTAGGTGTGCATTCGTCACTTTCTTCCAAAGGCTTCAACTTCCTTCATACTAACCACTGGAAATGAGGTGCAATCTAATCTTCGTTGACTGGCGACGTTTCGGAACCTCATTCCCGGTTCCATAATCAGGCCACTGCACACACAGCACAATACTCACAATAGCAGATTTAAGCAAGCGTTGCGAGCTTCATTAGTTTAATTTCAGCGATTTCTGTTCGCGAGTTATAGCTTTGCACTATCAGTTTCGCAAAAATCTGATTGATTCCCATTTTCAATTATGCATCGATCTGGTCTTCGTTTTGGCTGGATGCGTATTCGTCCCTTCCTTTCGAAGGCTTCTACATCGTCCATACTAACTGCTGGAAATGAGGTGCGATCTAATCTTCGTTGACTGGCCCGCTTCGCAAAGATCAGCTTGATCCCCATTTCCAAGTACGCATCTGTTTTGTCTTCGATCAGGCTGGATGCGTATTCGTCCCTTTCTTCCACATTTGCTTAAGTCCGCTATTGTGCGATTTTTATTTTGTACTTTTGATTAGAGTCCCGGGGATGGTTTAGGAAAGACCAAACCCAAACGTCGCCAGTCAACAAAGATTAGATCGGACCTCATTTTCAGTGATTAGTATGAACAATGTTGAAGCCTTCGGAAGAAAGGAAAGAATCCACACCCATCCTGAACAAAGACAAAACGGATGCGTGCTTGGAAATGGAAATCAAACCGATCTTTGCAAAACTGGTAGTGCCAAGCGACAATCCGCGAAAGCAAATCGCGGTGATTCAACGCATAAAAGAATAGTCTCGACACAACTATATCTCCGCGCCATTCCAATTATCTGAGTGGCGCCAAATATGTTTGAATTTTTAAATCATAAAGGTACACAAAAATAAATATATATATATATATATATATATATAGCACAAAGTTCAAACAGGGAAATATATGATTAACCGGTTTATAAAGGGATTATCAAAAAGTATCTCTAAACAGTTTCTATCGCCAATGGCCACTATGTCGGTATGCATCAATCAACTAAAAGCACATAGATATGTCCATATAGCCGAAAATTTCAACAGGAAATATAACTGAACAGGTGACGATGATGATGTTTGATCCAGACAGTCAGCTTTGTCTATATGCGACACTACAATGACATCTATTGACTTATCATCTCTCGCCTAGAAGGGGTCACACTAAATGCTGTATTATCTGTGTCGAACGTAGCCTAGTGTGGTATAATTGTGCGAAGCCCGTTTTAGCATCAAATTAGGTATGTTGACAGAAGCTTATTAACAAGGATGAACTCGCAACAAGTACACTACTGTGAATATCGTTGAGCACAAAGCGCAACATTTAATGCTTTCCGTTAGTCTACTGCTAATATCATTATGTGCGGTGTCACGGTGTACGTACCTGTCTGTGAAGCTCTATTTTAACCAATACATCCACCACCTAGTTTTTTTGATAATAAAACACCAGTCGAAGTTCAGGTAAAGAGCCGCCTTTTTAAAGGATTAGTGCGTAATTATGAAATAATCGCATTGGTTTACATATTCTGTGCATGGCATACTTCACGGCAACGAATATTCATGGCCAACAAATGCTAAATTCATTTTGGACTATATTAGGTTGAGGTTAAATACACCTCATCTTTAAGAATTACGCACAAGTCACACTATAATTATTAACGTCATATAATTGCTGGTCACCGTCACACTTACAAATATATTCATAATTACTGTAATCAAGTTTGCGATCTTGATATAAGCACCTGACCCATTAATTACTTACGTATGTCAGTATAAACTAAGTATTGCATAGTGTGGAAAAGGAAAATCATCCAGTACACCGGTTTGGTCCATATAGGGAGCTCATCACGTACTGGCCAGAATTTGCCGCGGACAGCGCTCGAACCTGGGAACATCTTCTTCAGAATCTGGTGCTCAGGTTCGAGCCCTGTCCGCGGCAAATTCTGGCCATTACGTGATGAGTTCCCAATAAGGACGAAACCGGTCTAATTCATTATTATGATTTTTCGAATGAACTACTCAACTTTCGAGATAGATAGACTAAGTTGTCAAATAAATATTGATAAAACTATTAATAATAAAAATAATTTAAAACTTTTTAAACTTTTATTGTTATTATTGTTGTTGTTGTTGTTTTTAGTACTTCTTTACGATACTATTCTGAAAGAAATATCCGTTTCGATTAAATGAACATTAATTACCTGGATGGTATCAAATACGTTGAAAATCAAATTCGCGAACTTGAAATAAGCACCAATTCTAGTTCTTCCAGTAGTTGTGCAGAAAATGCTAATTACCGACCGTTACACATGCTGATGCGGTCAAGGAACGAGTTCAATCGGATGCCTTAATTTTGCGCGATTTTACAACACCCGTTCACAACAATCAAGCAAAAAATATTCTATTTTACATTCTAAAAAAATTTTTATTTTTACAAAAATGTTTACTGTGTTGCAGGAATGTTTATATCTCACCTTTGCAACCAAACATAGGCATACAGACACGCCTTATTTCTGCCACGTTTTAATTATGCAACAGAATTGTGTTTGCGTACTGTAAATTCAAATACACCATCCCGCCAAACAAGTGTGTGCTTACACTCGCGCATTCCTTCCGTGAGTTGGTAATCAAATTCAACAAAAATTTCTACTGATCACTGGTGTAAAATCAGCAGTTTAGCTGTTGCTCCTTTTTAGCAATGCTAATTAGGTGAAATTTAATTTTAAATGTTAATCAGTATTGTCTGTCAGAAATCAAATCCTACCTATTATTTTACCAACAAATCATTGCACACACAAAAACACAAGCTTATATGAACCTCAATCACTCACTAATTTTCTAAAACTAGTCATAATTTAACGAATCAACGATTTTCTGTCGTGTGTGGTCGATTTGCACTCTCAGTTACGCAATAATCCGATTGATACTCAATTCCGAATACTCGCTGATTACGGTTTCGTAGTGGTTGGGTGCTGATTCTTACCGTCATTCTGAAGGCGTCCACACCACTCGTACCAATCGCTGGAAATGAAGTTCGATCTAATCTTGGTTGTTTTACATTTCAATACCTCATTTCCAGCACCATCTTTAGAATTATTATAACGAACAGTACGCTGCTCACACGATCAGATTTAGGCAAATGTGGTCAGCGGAAGAGCAAATCGACAATCCACGAATGGAAACTGTGGATACGTTAAATGTGATGATCACAATTCGAAACTAAGAACAACAACTTTCAAGAGATAGTCAGAATTTTATTTTATTTTTATGTTGATCGTTTACAGTCATTTAGGCAGAACCTTATCCGATCCAAATGTAGTTCAGTGTGTTCATGGAAGGGTTTTATTTCAGTCCCAAAATATTTACTGTAATCTGTGCATTTAAACGTGTACCACAACTGAATTTTTATAGATGATTATAAAAACGCACATTTGAGTTTCTTCGACAGTCCACAGCTAATCACAAATTATAAAATCAGCGTATAACGCGAGTGTGAAATTTTATATAAATCGTTCCATTTTTGCTTATAATTGGGCGTGTCGAAAAAAGTTTGAAATAAAGAACCGGGAACGATCAATTGCAATTTAAAACAAGAGAATAATTCCTTTATGAATGAAGGCAGGTGTGTACACCTATCTTATATATATATATAGTCTGGTCAAATGTGGTTCGTTCGAAATAATTCAACAGGATGGCCCTAAAGAGTGCCGTTGTCGCTATATCAGAAGATTTTGGGCGGTCCAGTAGATTACTGGAAAGTTCCTGGTGTCCACATCGCGATCTGGCAGCCTCATGTGGCTTCGGTCTTCAGTATGCTATTGATAAAAGAGGTAAATAGTAAACGTGACTCCACCAAGTTCAATTTGACCGCCCTTATTATACATCTGCGACTGTCCGTCTGGCTCTACACTAAGACCACGATTGGTCAATCGAGCGGAGAAAACTGAACCCTATGTAAATTGTCTCGCCTTATGTAGAACTGGATTCCACAATGCAGCCAATCAGAATCAAGATAATTAATTAGTAAATTAAAACAATTTCTAATTTTAAATTCATGCATGTGCGGTGGTATATACATTGGACATACAAAGAAGCAATTGATCAACAGAATCCAGCAACATTTACTGCAGAAATTAACTTAAAAAAGGCCACGCAACGTCAGAAAAATCAGCTCTCTCCGAACGTATCCTCGAAACGGGTCACCCAGCAGTTTTGACAAATTCCTCAGTTCTACAAAAAAAGTCAGAAAAACTATAATAAATATAGGCAGCTCTTTACAAAAAAATGCATTCGGCTTCAAAATTCAAAAGTTTCACCAACATTACAATAAACCAATAATTGATTCCGCGAATGGTGGTAAAAATTCTTTAAATAAAGGTTGCGGGTTTGAAGTAAACACCAATCCCATTGTATTTAAACAGTCGACGAACAGCATAACTTTCCGTTCATGCTACCTTTGGTTTATCCTTCTGGTCACAACTGAACTAATTTGTCACTAGGTTCGCAACACCTAATACATAGTTGCATATATATTAGGTCTCCGCAACAAACAGTATTTAGCATAACAAAACTACCGCCCATCGCAACATGATATATTAATCAACTGGTCACACAAACCAACAAAAATTTACTAGCATCCAGACAAGCCCAAACATGCATTTGACCAATTGTGTCTTAGGTGCGAAACATCCAATTCGCCCACACACACACACACACGCACACATATATATATATATATATATATATATATATATATATATATATATATATATAATTGATTGAGTCCATGGTTGATTGATGAAATCAGAAGAAATACACGTTTGTAAGACAAGAAAATAAAGCAATTTACTCAAGCATCCTATTTATTGCATGGGTTGTTTAGTGCACAACGCAGAAGAAATTTTAAGCAATATGAACACGCACAATTTATCCAGGTTATTTGCACGTGTTATGCGTGGTAATACATATGCTACTTCTAGAAATTAAAGAGAAACGGAATTCATGTGTACCTCAAACATTATTTATCAATATGCCTGAGTCAGTCGTCGATTAGCATATGTAGACTAATTATTCCGGTTAAGGTGTGACACATCCTAATGATACTAATTATCCGCAAATGGTAACAAGGAGCATTTTTGAGGTAGTCTCAAACAGGAGTTAATGTAGAGACAAATGAAGGTCCAGGCTAGATTAGAATAGAGTAGAATCCAGATAAAATAGGTCATGCATTGCCTATGCATACATTCAGCCAATCTTAGTTTTGATCTTTTCAAGATATAATAAATGTAGCAACAGCCACCTTTGAGAACGAGAACGCTCCAAGTGTCCAATCTAGGGTTGGCATGAATACGACAGAATGTACTCGCAGATGTGCAGCACAATGATGAAAGCATCCTTAGAGCCGCAGAACTGAATAAAAATAGTAAACATTTGTATTTCGTTTTACTAAATGGACGCGCTTTATACGAGCAAACTCCTATAAATAATTGATTAAAAATAAAGAATTTGTGTTGAGTTAAAAAAACGGCTTCTGACGGGTTGGAAACCTTAGTGAGAGAATTGTCCGCCCAAATGAATATTTGGATTGCGGAGTTAGGGATAATTAAGTCTCGACTGGACGAAACACTTAGAATAGTTTCTGAGGGAATCCGCATAAACGACCGAACTAATAATGGTGAACTCAATAATATACAATCCTAAGATTGTATCAAGAACTGCTCCAAGAAATGCCTCACCTTACACTCGCACATACATATGAAAACTTATAAATAATTATCAAATAACGCGATATACATGCTCCAGTCAATGTTATAATCGACTTATAATCCATTTCTATCGCATTTTTATTTTTCACATTTGGATATGGAAAACCGTTAATTATTATTTACCTATGATTAATTGTATGCTGGTGATCAAATCAAGGAAAATGCTGAATAATTTCAAACTAAACACATCAAATAAACTTTAAATCATTATTTAAAATCATGTAGTAAAATCGAAATTTTTAGCACAAAGGAAACGATTAAACGCTTTATCAAATTTAGATTTCACGCAATTATTCTTATCTTTAGAAAATCATTATCATCAACAACATCATCAGCAACAACTCATTAGCTTTAAATCAGCTATTATTTGGAAACTTACGTATCAATAGTGCTATCGCGAAAGTTTTTTTAATATTGTTAAATTAATTAGCATCATTATCGCTGTCGTTCTTGTAATTGTTATCGTCACAAAATTATCCTCACTAGTTTCACTATTATCGTCGTCATCATCATTATAATTAACACCATTATTATTTTCTCCACGTGACCCTCGTCAGCTTCATCATTATCATTTTAATAGTAAAATAATTATGATCTTCAGAATTAGCAAAGTCATTATCATATTATCCTCAGCATCATCATCTTTATTATTATTATTTTTATCACACCATCATCATTTAAA
>JAQBSW010006524.1:0-10000 GCA_029291075.1 Eudiplozoon nipponicum | reverse complement strand
CGAACATTGGTTGCGCGGGTGGTGATACCATTTACTATAATCAAGGTTTCGATATTGATATAAACACATGGCCCATTAAGTACATTCATTTGTCAGTATAAACTAATAATTGTATAATGTAGAAAAGGCAATTCATCCAGTAGATCGGTTTCGTCCTTATTGAGAACTCATTGTGTACTGGCTCGAACCGGGGCACGTCTGCTTCGGAATTTGGTGCTCTAACCACTGAGACTTGCGTCCATGTGTCAAATTTTCGCCTTTATCGATTTGGTTGTATTTGCATGAATTGTAATTCTCTACCTGCAAATCGTTAAATGACACGAGTGAAATGCAAAGCGAAACCGCACATTTAAATTAACATGGTGCCAAACAAAGTTATTGTTAGGAAAGTTGCATCTAATGACAGTTGAAGAAAACCTGACGAAAAACAGTAGACAACGGCAAAACTTTATTATCTTTCCTTACACGGTTACAATCAGGTGTGCCATCCTATTGCCCTTTTTTCTAAAAGGCAATGCCAGTGGTGAGTTTTAACGTTTAAAATTCTCCCGAGATTATCGACGTTGAGACAGCCAGACGACTTCAGTAATCAATAAAGAAGTTTTCTGATGAGATTATGCACTGACAATTTTGTAGGTTAAAGGAGTTGCATTGATGCGCACCTTGAATAGTTTTAATTACCTGATCTGCGTTTTGACTAACGCAGCTTTCATTGTTCCAGTAATTTTCTTTCATCAATATATTTCGGCCAAGCTTACCGTAGGCCTTCATCAGTTGCATTTCACGAAACTTGCTTCATTTGTTTCGTGAAATGCAACTGATGAAGGCCTACGGTAAGCTTGGCCGAAATATATTGATGAAAGAAAATTACTGGAACAATGAAAGCTGCGTTAGTCAAAACGCAGATCAGGTAATTTTGATGGTTATTTTTTAATCAAGGTTGCGATCTTGATATAAACACCTGACCCATTAAACAAAAGAATTTGTCAGTATAAACTAAGAATTGTATAGTGTGGAAAAGGCAATTCATCCAGTAGACCAGTTTCGTTCTTATTGGAAACTCATCACGTACTGTCCAGAATTTGCCGCGGACAGGGTTCTGGACAGTACGTGATGAGTTCCCAATAAGGACGAAACCGATCTACTGGATGAATTACCTCTTCTACACTATACAATTCTTAGTTTATACTGACAAAGGTACAGGTATAATGAATCAGGTGTGTATATCAAGATCGCGACCTTGATTAAAATTAATCATTATCACCACCCGCGCAACCAATGTTCGTTTAAACAGCAGAGTATGTTTTAAAAGTTGAGCAATCAGGCCTGTCTATTTATCTAGTACACATATGTGCGCAGACAACGGCTTTTAATTGAAGCATCATTGATAGCGCTAGTGGAGGTAACAATTCTTTAAATCAAGTTAGCGAACTAGAAGTAAACACCAATACCATTGTATTTAAGCAGTCATCGAAAAACACGGCAAAACTACCGCCAGTCGCACGCAATTACGCGTTTCGACTTTCCATGATTATATTTACACAAAATGAATAAGTATTACGTAATATTTACGATTTTTAATGAAGTTTTAGCAAAGATTTGCCTGCAACTCCAAATCAATTATAAAAGACGATAGAAATCTTGTAAGATGACCGTTGAAACAGCAACAAACCGAACGACCATAATAGTTTCAGAAAAAATCCACAATTTTGGAAGAAAATAGAGAAAATGTGTTTATTTAAAGTTAGAAGGATTGCGTTCGTCTGAAAATAGACAACACAATGAAGTACTTAAACGAAGAAAAAGGCGAAAAAAACGTTCATTTTACGAGAGTTAGTAATTTTCTGTCAATTTAAAATTTAATAACCAGAAAAATTTGGTTTTAAAATGTGTAATATTTAATGTTATTGATGCTCTCTATAGTTTTAAACCAGCCTACACGTAGATCGTCTGCCCTAGCATATTCACAGTGCGTAAAAACACCAGAAACCCGCCTGGGATCAACTAAACGGCCGTTTTAAGGATTGTTTAACTCATTGTTTCTTACAGAGTTCAATATTTTATGCATGATATATGAATTGAGGCACATTTTCCATTAAACAGTATCATGCTATTTCTTAAGCTTCAATTTTGTTATTGCATGCGTTATCAACTATCTTTAATCGATTTGGACTGGATCACACTTCGGTTTACCAGTATCGTCGTTGTCTCATCTATATTAAATAGTTCCCTTATATCCAATAAGCCAATTAAACGAAAACACAGGTGTCATAAACGAAATGTATATTACGTTCATTTTTGAAAAAAAATAGTTCAAATTAATAAAATAGTGAAAGGTGGGCATATTGATAACTGATTGATATCAACATGGATGGCACGAGAAATTGTAGGGGTATTTTGCGGGGTTGCTATGTAGTTCGTGATTCTATACCCGTTCTACATATCCAGGGTGGCTATTATTACTATCCATGCACCCACATTGTCTCTGATCCTTTTCGTATGGTTGATTTGAGAAAATCTAAACTTGGTTTCATACATATATTAGATATAATGTGGCAAATAGAAATATAATTCACAGTTAGTCCACACTGACCATGTGTAGGTCGACAATAAAAATAGATTTTAATGCAAGAGTAGGTCTTAAACACCATTCACAGTTAAACTAAATTGTCCGTCCTCTAGACGGCAAAAGTTAAAATGATTTATGTTTACAAAGAGAAATGTTTTATGCACAATCAGTTATTCGCATATAAATGTCTGAATTGAACTGTATTTGTACCATCGATCTAAAATACATGATGATATTGAAAAATTCATCGTTAAAAGTTATCACTAAAAATGAAGGGGTAGGCCACATAACGAAATCGATGACAAAAACTCGATTGGAAATACATGATGACACGAATGGAATCAATGTTAAAAGTTATCACTAAAATTGAATATGTAAACCGTATAAAGACTTCAATGATAAAAACTCGATTGAAAATACATGATGATATGGATTGGAATCAATGTTAAAAGTTATCACTAAAAAAGATTATGTAAACCGTTTAAAGACTTCGATGACAAAAACTCACAAATGTTTAGTTCACTGCTTGCTATGGTTTTAATTCATGTCAATATATTAATCCATTCTTCTATGTGGACAGTAAATCCTTCACATAATTTACGAATAATCCAACTAAGCGAAATAAATCCGCAGTGACACAATAGTCCACCGCGTGATCCTCGCGGATCGCGCGCGGTTCTGTTTATTTTATAAAAAAACTATTAATTACAAATAAAATTGCAGTTCAAGAAATATCTATTAAAACTGCTTGAAACTAACAGAGATTGTTCCTAAAATCACAGTTAAGAGAAATATTGTATAAGAACAGATTTAGATTATTGGATCTTAAAGAGCACTGTATCGAACATCGTTGGGTTGTAACACGGAGCCGCGTGTTGCAAAATATCGATGAACACAGTTAATGTGTACGCCACGCCTCAGGCCAATTTCCTCTAGTGATTTGTGTTTAAAACAACATTAATAATTCATAAAAACAGATTTTACTAAGTATGCATAGATAAGATGAAGCTTAAATTAAGGACACATTAACAAACAAGAATATGAGAGATACTACTGCGACCGCAAATAATCATAGCGAATAATTTCGAAACAATTCGTTTATAAACGTCGGTCACGGTAAAAAACAAATTCAAAACAGCGCCAATAAGTGAGCAACAGTTATGAATAGCAATACGAAATTTAATCGACGATGATTGCAAATGCTTAATAAATAAAGTGGGTATGACAATTCGACTGATTAAAGCAGTGCCACTGTTATGACCTAACATCGGATAATAAAATAAAGTGGTGGCCTGTCCAGAACTAAACATTTGAACTATTAGTTCATCATTTAGAAGAATTTCGTCAGTTTGTGACATTTTGCACAATTGGGAAAGTGTCTCAGTATGCATTGCACTATTAAATGTCTCTAATGTTGTATTATTTTCATTTCTACTCACTTTCTGGTGTTAGCTGACAATCCTGAGTTTATCTGGTTTGCTGACGATCCAGATGTTGATCGTAGTTTGAACACCAAAGGTGACATCTGCTTCTACCAGTTGAAGAACAAAAGTCCTTATGTTCAGCGAGCTGAAAACATCAGACAGCAATTAAACGAAAGTAAGGAGGTGGTTTTTAAAAATTTAACCAGCTTCATTCTTCACAATTATAAACTTCTCAATCATAGCTTATTAGAAGTTGTTCTTCATCGACATAACTGGTTCACGATAGAGAAAAATGCAGAAATGAATCTCCAGTTTACTTTTATTAAATTTAATTCTACTTTGATATATGCAATTTGAAGAAATACTGGTTAAGAATAGATTTTAAACAATCCTTTATTGCGCGGGTGGTGGTCAAAATACTTTAAATCAAGTTTGCGAGCTTGAAGTTAACACCAATTCCATTTTCTTTAACCAGTCGTTGAACAACATGAAAAACTACCGTCAGTCACACGTAATTTACGCGTTTCAACCTTCCGTGATCATCTTCAGAGTACGACGGCAAACTGTCTAGCGAGGAACAAACCGCAATGCATAAATATCACAAGTACGTGTGACTGACGTTAGTTTTGCTACGTTGTTCGCGATTTGTTAAATATAGTGGGATTGGTGTTTTCTCAAAGCTGGCAAACTTGACTTACAGAAAGAAGAATAGATTTTGCTGTTATGTAATACAAACAAGAAATCTCGTCCTGTTCCAATAAAATGTTGCTGAGCCTCGTTTAACTAATCAGGTATTTTAGTCACGATGTGTACCGACGAGTAGAAATTGGCCATTATAACAGTGTTTTATTAAATTAAGTTTATTTTAAGTGCGGCGTAATTAGCACTAAAACATTTTAGATTTTACAAGAAGGATTCGCCAATTTTGGCCTAAAAATAGGAGCAATTCCGGTGAAGCTTGCGTTTCGTGCTTACCGACGCTATGCTCGAGTAACTTTGAACAATCGGACGGTAAAATAACAATAATCACCAAAATCATGTTTTTATTACAGTTCACATATTCGATGTTGTGAATCAGCTTTGGGGTCGCATTTTAAATTAGCTTCCTTAAGGTTAGCTTCATTTGCGAGTCAGTAAGTGTACATATTGGAGACTGCATAGCCGAATTGTCCCGCAGACCCTGACCAAATAGATACAAAGCATGAAGCGAAGTAAATGCGCCAACATATGAGTCACACTTAGGCCGCAAATTAATTTTTGTGTACAACAGTTTGCGACTTTCTCCTTCTGACTCTATTTTAAATACCCTGTTGCTAGGTACAAAATACCTGATACATAATTGCATATAAATTCCGAGTCAAAATTTACAAAGCGCATATTACCGAAAAATATATTTTACAAATAAATTTAAAACGACAGAGTAGCGCTTTCGCTCAGTCCTATGGACTTCCTCACTGGAGAAGTGAGCCAAAATGTTTAATTTTGATTCGATAGAAAATATTCCACGTTAAGATGTACACAAACAAATAAATATTATTCCGCTATGTTCAAAACTAAGTACGTTTTGCATGGGACATGGAAAGCGCTTTGCTAACATATCGCATATATATATATATATATATATATATATATATATATATATATATATATATATATATATATATATATATATTCTTTTAAATGCGAGCTTTAATAGAATTCATTGTACCCTTTATATGTGCAAAAAAAAAGAAATTTTATCCGATACAAGAAATATTTCTTTCGCATTATCTTTATATAAAAATTTGGAAGCAAAACAAGATAGAAATATGTGTGAAAAAAACGGAAACCAATCAATTGCGTGCGTCACATCCAGTTCAAGCTCAAAGCCTGAACATGCTACTTCTGCTTGCATAAATCCGGCTGCAATTTGTTTATCCATAAGGCTTCGCAAGGAAAGATATTTTCATTAGTAAATACTTGAGATAATGAGAAATAAATGTTTCTTGTATCTGATAGAATTTCTTTTTGTTTCTGCACATAGGAAGGGTACAATGAATATATATTAGTTTTACGTAAAAACTAAAACATAAATAGTAAATTTTAAAAAATTGTATCACGATTACCACGAAATTTGTGAATCGATGTCAATCGTGAACAGCGTATAAGGCTTCGCGTTGAATGACAGGTGTTCAGAATTGCTGTTATTATAAATTTTGTTTAAATTGAGCCAAACTTCAAAGGAAACGTTGTTGCTAGCCTTCTAAGGTATGCCATATTTTGTGGCAGTTTTGTAGACTTTATGTGAAGTTGACTCCATAACTGCTTGAATAAACGTAGGTGTAAGAGATTACAACGTCTTAATGTCCCGCACTTCTTGACCAAATATTAAGCACGATTGGTGTGAGGTGTTGACTGCTGCAGAAAGGAAATCATTCACCTCGAAAGACATATATGCCTGAGATTGTACGTTTTGTTCATGCTGAATTTGGCATATCGTTCAGGTCCTTTCTGAACTAGCTCGTTGTGAAGCCCATCATACAAGATAGACCACAGCATACATATTATTTCACCACTATTAAAACTATATTAATAAACTGTTTATTTGATAGAATAACGTAAAGGTTAAACGAACATTGGTTGCGCGGGCGGTGATAACAATAACTTTAATCAAAGGTGCGTGGTGTATGGTTTATAATGACAGATGAGGGTTCGTTAGTTGGAACTTCATGACTAAATGGATGTCATATATGCTCCACCTAAATAAATGGATAACCAAGAAACTTTATTTAGTATATAAATGCAAATTGTATGTAGTGTGTGGTGTTGGTTAGAGCAACACATTCCGAAGCAGACCTGTCCTGGTTCGAACCCTGTCTACGGCAAATTCTGGACGGTACTTGATGAGTTCCCAATAAGGACAAAATCGGTCTACACTGTACAATGCTCAGACGATAGTGACAAATATATGTAACTGGATTGGTGTTTATCCGCAGATCGCAAACTTGATTTAAATAACTATCACCACTCACGCAGTCAACGATTGCTTAATTGCATAAATCTTCAATTCAATACCACTTTCTCAGGTAGCATTGCGGTTCTACGCGCATGTTTATATAAAAATGAAGCTAGCCTATTGAAACTGTATTTAGTTGTCTATTTCTATTTTTAATATTTACACAGCTTAAATAATAAATACGATATCTAGCTGAGTCTATTTTGGAACATTTTTGGTAAACGTCCATTTATTGCAATAGCTCCCAAATAGGGAAGCATATTCACAAGCCTAGTTTTGATCAAAATTACGAAGTGCGATTTCAGTATGTCGCATTTTTCACTGGTCAAACATTTTTAGTGTTTTGTATACAAGTAACACCAAATATATTTTGAATAAATTAAGTTGGTATGTGCTTCAACAAGCATGAATTCTACCTTCAATTGCATCTGCCTGCATATAATTGCTTGCAGCTATAATTCCAATTACAGATGGCTTAAGACGCAGTCGGTCTTTCACTGCAGATAAAGAAAGCTTTATGGTGTATGTTAGAAAAGTAAGGTCAGCTAAAATAAATATGTGAACGCCAAATCACAATGGGTTGCGCTACACAATTAAGTTTAAACTTATTTATAAACTGTTGATGGTAAACTTTAATGTTAAGGGTATAAAGCACACCGTCCAATTAAGCCACCATACAAGATAGGTGAAGAAATGCACAATTTCCTATTACACAACTTCTTAATACAGACTTTTCAATTCCAATGGGTAGTAGCTGCTGAAACAGTAATATTGTGTCATCTGTGTTTTCTTAACGAAAACTGATCTGCACATGACTGCATCCGTTCCGCGCTTAAACTAAACGTCAAGAAACGGTAGAGTATTATCCTCTTCGTATTAACATGTAAATCTTTATCCATTTATATGCATTACGTTTTGATCCTCGCTAGTCAGTTTTACGTCGTACTCTGATAATAATCATGGAAGATCGAAACGCGTCGGTGCGTTGCGGCTGGCGGTAGTTTTGTTATGTTGTTCGACGACTGGTTAAATACAAACGGATTGGCATTTATTTGAAGCTTGCAAACTTGACTTAAATAATTGTTATCACCACCTGCGCACAATCAATGACTGTTTAAATGGAAATCTATCATTGAGATAACATTCGTTAAACTTTTAAAGCCGTTCTTCGGCGCGCACAAAGCTATCACAGGTCGAAAAACTATCATCCAACTAACGGTTGTGTAGTTTCACTTTAATTAATAAATCAAAGCTCGTCGATTCCATCATGCATTTAAACATTTCGGCCGCGATAGGAGCCGGAGCGGAACTCATTCCTAGACCATCTTTCTGTCTGTACAGTTGACCAAAAAAAAATGAGTTGCATATCTGTGAACTCTCCAAATGCTCTTTAGTCAGTTTGAAATTTTTGAAATTTCCCCAGGTATAATGTCATACGTAAAAAATAGTTTTCTTCAAAGGGACAAGAGTAAATAATGGCCTAACAAAAAAAGAACAGAGCCAATGATTTTGAATCCTCAAACTGTCTACTTGTTCTGTAAATTCAGAATAGTCTTTCAGGCTAAACACAGATAAGGGATTCCACACAGTCATTAATTGATTAGCCGGCTATTTTGTCAATTCCATCATTGACGTAATTTTCTTTAAAACAATTAGTTTCAACTGATTGCCAAGTTCCTGCGTCTATGCTTCAGCAAAATATCTAGATGTCCGTGTTACAATTGCCCTCAGTTATTTTTGTTTTGCATGCGTGATTCATCGATCTTGGAGCCACGAGGCCAAGTCTGTCGTAACGACACACTCAGCTCATTCCGTTGCATCACCCTTAAAGCCAAGTTCTAATTGAAAGCCAGGAATCAATCAATTTAACCTTACGAGGATACTCAGAACCGTACCAGTGAAACATGTGTCTCACTCGACGTAACATCACTGTTTACAAATACTCCACTCGAGAAGATAGCGGAATATCTTCGCGATTTAATCTATAATGTAAAACAGAATTGTCAAAATTGTGTGCACAATTTCAAGAAGCTCTTATTAGCCTGCACAGAAATCGTTCATTGTCTTTTCCATGGTTAGAACTTCCGTCAAAACAATAGTTTTTTTCGTGGAAAACTTAATAACACAATTCCTTAAGGACATATGCATGTAACATCGAGAACAAGTAGGCCAACAGAAGAGTATTGCACAATGCACGCTATAAAAAAGTTGTGTAAACACTCCACAGTAAGTTATTCCCAAAGCCGTTGATCATAGACAAATCGTTAAATAGATCAACAAAACTAACCTAGATAGTAAATACAAATCAGAGTTAGAGAAAGTAAACATTCTACCATTTATCGACAGTTGACAACTCCGAGGGAACAATGACAGTCTGAATAGATCGATATATCGGCCATCACATTTACGGAACAATACAGTCACTACAGCATAATGTAGAGGTATCTGGTAAATAGTTTAGCTAACCGTGTTAGTTATATGCGCTCTGAGTCCAAATCTGGAATGAGTTAGATCATTTAAAGAATCTCTTGCGAATAAAATGTGTTCTAATAATGTAATAGGCGCTAACATAACGAATTATTTAAATCAAGTTTGCGAGCTTCAAGTAAAAACCAATCCTATTGTATTTAACCAGTCGTTGAACAACGTAGCAGAACCACCGTCAGTCACGCGTACTGACGCGTTTTAACCTCCCATGATTATCATCAGATTGCGACAGCAAACTGACTATCGAAGATCAAACGCATTGAATATAAATGGAAAGCATCATTAGGTAAGCGGCTCTCACCTCTAGCAGTCTCGCATACACTCAACTTGACTGTAAATGTCGGCTGCACAATTTCTTTACAGTTACGAACATTAACTGTTTGCAGCTTTCGCCACATATACATATATAGACAATACAATTTAACAATAATTGATTGCGCGGGTGGTGGTAACAATGCTTTAAATCAAGTTTGCGAGCTTGAAGTAAACACCAATCCCATTGTATTTAACCAGTCGTTGAACAAC
>JAQBSW010006523.1:0-47885 GCA_029291075.1 Eudiplozoon nipponicum | reverse complement strand
ATAATCTCGTGCACATTTTTTTCGAGCTAACTGGCGTTCATGCTGTTTGTTTTATCCTTCTGTTCATATTTGAACTCTCTGCTAAAACCAATATCTAACCGTTATATATTTAATTGAATGTCATAATTACCGCGAAATGTGATAACTGATATCGATCACGACCAGATTGTATGAATTTGCTTTAGCAACAGATATTCAGAAATAATTTAATTCTTACTTTTGGTGAAATTTAGTATACATTGAAATCCATTTTATTGGTACCATGCACCGATTCGACAACGATAGTGTTGGTACCATGTAATTTTAGGTATCATAATGTTGGTATCGGGTACTGACACAATAGCCATAGTGTTGGTACCCTTTAGAGACTTGGTATATATATTATATATAGTGAGGTGGCTTTGACGTTGCAATTTCGAAGATTCATATAAAGTAAATTCAATACTGTTGATATACTCTTTTGTATAGGAGATTGTATCGTCCACCTGTTCCACTTTTCTTGGCAAAATATATCTCATAAATGAAGGAAGCATACGGAGATGCAATAGAAACCTTGATTTGTACAATATAAATCTACAAGTTCATAATTCCGAGTAAAAAGCACAACTTTAATGCTTAGGCAGAAAGCTATTCACTGGCCCCGAACATAAGTGTGTAAACTCTACCTATTGATCACCGGCGGCTAGAATTTTGCTTGCTTAAAAATTTTCTTTCTGTTTCAAACCCATGATCGATTTTCTATTGATAAACTACATCAATTTGTTCATTTGCAAATAGTTAAGGAGAAACTATCAATAGGATATTTCTTTATCTACAATTTGTTTATTTCTGCACGTAGGAAAGGCACAATGAATTATAACGAAGTTTTAACTAAACTAGTTCAACATGTTCACCACATTAAAATCAACAAACGGGTTACCGTCTCGATTTATACTCTTCTCACACCATTATAACACTTTTCACTGGACCGAATTCATCTGACTGTCAAAATTTTAAAGCCTATTATAGAAATGAATGGTAGCATGGGTCCACAGATATCAATCTTTACAAATAAGGCGTATAAATGCCATAACCATGTGTAATCTATAGCAATAGCCACCTCTGAAACCGAGAACGCACCAAGGGTCCTAACAAGGGCTAGCATGAATTCAACAGAAGGTCCTCGCAGAAGCGCGCGTACTATGAAGCATTCAACACATTAATGGAAGCTGCTGCAGAAGTGAGCAGAAAATAATAAATATATATTTATTTATGTTTTACTAAATCGATGCGCTTTATACGAGCAAAATCCTGTATATAATTGATTAAAAATAAAGTATTTGTGTGCAGATAATCAAAATGAATTATGACGGATTGTAAAATTTATTAAGAGGGTTGACTGCAAAAATGAACACCTTGACTGCGTAGATAGAGTTAAGTAAGTCTCGGCTGAATGACACACTAATAATAAATTCTGAAGGAATCCGCATAAACGGCCTAACCAATATAGGTGAAATCAACAATGGCGACCGCCCCCAAGAGGAAGCAGACAGAAATATGCCGGTATTTTCATCCGAATCGACGAGTATTTTTAGATAGTTATCAGAATTTAAGCCAATGCTTGCATCCTTGGATGTGGAAAGGCCACAGTTATGGTTCGAAAAATTTGAAGCCTCAGTTTGGGCACAAGAATTTACATTAGAAGCACCTATTGTGCCGTGACTGTCCCGGATTTAGTTGACCGGACAGTTGCAGTCCAGTTAGATTTGCCTATCGACCTGACGTATGAAGAATATAAAAGGCGAATGTTGGATCAGTTCTGAGCCAGATCTCAGGAGATGTTTTCAGAATTGTACAGACTGAAAACATTACTGTGTGAGATAACATGGCCCGCATAAAGCGGTGGTTGTCCAAGATTACTGAGTCTTTGCCCGGATTGCAACCGCATGATGCCGTCATGTTAATGCTGCTGAATCCTACCAAATATGGCGTAATACCGTGCGGCCAGGGAGGCCTGGATGAAAGAACCCACGCTCTTCTAAGTTCAGTCATGATGATTATCAAATTGGCAGTTGCGTCTCCACGCATAGGTTCTGATACAACATCCGCAGGAGCGACATACCTTACTGGAATTCGGCGCGACATAATCCGCAAGTCCGCAACAGACGGCGACAGCCAGTGGCGTGGAAGCTAGTTCAATATTTAAATATACCAGCTTCGACGAATACATAGTCTAAGAGGCAGAATAGCCAGTATAAGACTCCTTGAGAACGGCCAATTCAATGAGGAAATAGGGTCCATCATCTCAAATCGAGATCATACCCAAAATATAAATCCTTTTGGGGCTCAGATTTGTAGATTGAGAGAAGACCAGCAGAGCAGCCTAATAAATGTTCAGAAGCAAATCTCCTTCGACGAAAATGTAGTAAGGGAAACGTCGCCACATGTAAGGATTTTATTAAAGTTAGATTTTATAACTCTTCAACAGAGAGCAAGCAATAATGAAATTGGATATTGGATCTGATGTTTCGGTATTACCAATGACTTTTCTGTTAAACAACGTAAAATCTACGGGAGCAAATTTGTGTCATGCATCGGGCGCTTCGATGGTGTCTGCGAGCAAATGGGACACGAAATTATTAATAAATGAAAATATCTACCATATATCTTTTGTTGAAGCGAATACTCGAACACTCTTATTGGAACTTGATTTCATTATAAAATAGGTTAAGACCATAGATTGTCAAAATAAACGATTATGCCTCTCGAGAATGGAAAGCATAAATTCCATAAAGTTGATATGCAGCCCTAAGTTTCAGGAGGAGACTAGTTGTCTCCCCGAGTAATGGAAAGAGTTTTAAAGCCAATTCAGCACTATATTCCAACTTCCAGATTACAGCAAATGTTCAGTTCCAGCGGTCGACCGCTTTAAACTATGACTAGAATTAAATGAAGATTACGAACCATCAAAAGTATATGGTGCCTTCAAAGAAATTAGCAGCAGCGACTCGAGCAACACAAGAGATGGTAGAGGCTGGCGTAATTGAACCATCATCATCTGTTTTTCGAGCTCCCATGGTTTCCGTTACGATAAAGAATGGTTCGCTCCGACCGGCAGCTGATTTTCGGCCGCTAAGCTCGGTGTCTAAACCTGACCGTATTCCATGCTGGCTATGCATGATCTGTTCTTCAGCTAACGGGAGGCAAATGGTTTGCCATGATTAACCTTAAACATGGATGTTGGAAAATTGGCGTTCAGCCCGAAGACCCTTGTAATTTGGCGGTGCAGGTGCCCCAAGGTCATTGCCAATTCACTATGGTACCATTTGGTCTTAAGAACACACCGAAAGTGTTCCAAAATTGATGGACTCTTTCGTGTCCGACTTGCACTGTACAACAGCTTACGTTGACGATGTTGTTATATTTTTACCACTACTGAACACCAATTACGTATTTGGCTGCAGAAGATGTTGTCTAAAGCCGCGAAATGGCGATTAAATTTTAATCCATTACAAGTTCAGATAGATGGGCAAGTGCGGTTCCTAGATTACTTAGTCTCAGTGGAGGGATGTATGTCATTAGATTCGAATGTACTGCCTATCAAGTACAATCTGGTTCCCTATACTAGAAAACAATTGCTCCGGCTTATTGGTATGGTGAATTTCTATTGACCATATATAGCGGTGGTGGCGGTTACGAAACAACCCTTGTCTGAGTAAATGCCAAGATAGCGTTTACTGGCCGTACAATGCGCACTACGAAAGGTTAGGTATTTTGTCAACGGTCGACATATAGACGTCTTAGCCAACCACAAAGCACCAGTACATTGGAGATCACTGGGATTTGAGATGAAACGAGTAAACCGGGCCATTGAAGAGCATGAATTATGTGATGTATCAATTCATCATAGAATCGGTATCGAGAATGTGGCAGCCGATACGCTTTGTAGAATTTACAATGTCCGAGTCGCCACATATAAAAGTCTCTGAATAACAGGGAAATAATGTCACATGCCAGGAAATCGTCAATCAGTTAAAAACGGCACATTGGTGTCCGCACCATATAAAGCTTTGAGCTTGCAGAACGGCCTATTGATGTAAAAGAAGGAAAAACAGCGCAATGTTTCGTGCCGGACTCTATACGAACAGAATGGACGTTCTTCTGTCATGAAACGTTGGGACATCCCGACGCCGAGCGACTCATTGAGACATTGCAGTCGTGATTATATTCGCCTGGCATGTCCAAAGAAATTCGTAGCTATTGTTAGCAATGTTGTAAGCCACAAAAATGTGGAAAGGTCACCTTGATCTCTAACAATGCCACTGCACGGAACCAGTTTCTGCATATTGACCTGGCAGGTCTACCGCCGGTAGCTCGTGGCGGGGTAGCCTGTGTTTTGCATGGTCGATAAGTTTACCCGATGGGTCGAGTTTGTACCACTGACGAAAATCACAACAATGGATAATTAAGTCTCGGCTGGATGACACACTAATAACAAATTCTGAGGGAATCCGCATAAACGACCCAACCAATATAGATGAAGCCAGTATGATCTTTCCAGACAATTAATCGAAATCAATTTTAAAGTTTCAAAGTTCAACATTATGGACTAGTTTGAGAAAAACTGCAACAATTCCTAATCTCGAAAAAATCATCTTGTGCAGCCGTGCATATGACGCCCAGTGTAATACTGCGTCGATCATTATCTGTTGCCAATTCGCAACCATGGTGTACAATTTACATTCGCCTTAGGGATTGTAATTTTGGACAAAAGAAGATTTATTAATACCTCAATCTCCCTTGAAACGCTAAACCGGATAGAATAAAGAAATAAAAATAAAATTTCTCGCTAATAAACGAGTTCTGCTTCCAGAATTTTCCACGGACAGGGCACGAATCTGTGCACGCATGCTTCGCTATCTGTTGCCCTAACTACTGAGCCACCCTGCCGCACACTACACACAATTTTCAGTTATATACTAACTAATGTTACTTGGTTAGCCTTTTCTTTAGTTGAAGCCTATATAGTATATCTTTAGATCTAACGTTCCAACTAAAAAACTCAAATCTGTCATTATAGATCAGACACCACGCTACATGGGGAAGTGGTATTGAATTGAACATTTAAATATTAAATAAACATTGGTTGCATGGGCGGTGATAACATTTAATTGGATCAAATTTGCGATCTTGATATAAACACCTGTCTCATTATGTACATACATTTGGCATTAGTGTTGGAAAATAGTCGAAATTTTCAAATTAAATAATGAATATAGTCGCGTAATCGCTGTCAAAGACGTCTTTGCGATTAGTAATTATTTTTCTATTTACAATTCAGCAAACTGATAGACAACAAATTTGATGATTAAATTAATGCTTAGCTTAGACTTCCTACGCACTTTTAACACTAGAAGATTTCAAACAAGCCATATACAACTTTTATTTTGAACAAATATTTAGAAATGACAGAGCACAAATATTTCTAAATCTAGAATTGTAGCGACGATTTTTTTCATTATATAGTTAGATTAAATTTTATGAAAAAGTAATTTCATGCTTTATTATGTAATGCATAATAAGAGCTAACCAAAAATCTCTCTCTTACCTAAATGAATAAACATCCTCCACTTACAAAGTGTTTTGTTAATCTGAAATTAAATGATATAATCGCATGTACCGTTATCGATCGATAACGAATTGATTTGTGGACTGTGCAATTCTCTATGAGACAAAACAGAACAATGGATACATTTTAACGCTCGCAGCCAAAACTAAAAAACCTATCCAGAATCAAACCAGGTTATTTGGAAACTGATTTATTAATCTAAACTTCCTTCTCAAATGTCTAAAAATGAGCATATTGTTATATTTTCTAAACACAAAGCAGAAGATTGAATCATGAATAACGTGTGAAATAGACATCGTCCAATCGTTTACATATATCACATTCAATAAAGGCACAATGAAAAAAAATATTTGACAGGATATACCAAAACCACTTTAAATCATGGTTAGAGCTAGAAATAGCCAATCCAATTATATATATATATATATATATATATATATATATATATATATATATATATAGGACTGGTATTTATGTCAAGTTCTAAACATCGATTTGAAATAATTGCTATAACTCGCGCAATCAATAACGGCTTAGAATACTAAAACATTTGATTATGCTGAAAAGCCGAATATCTTGTAAAAAGTGTAATTGGCAGCAGAATCGTTAATTGGAATATAGCAATATGTTATTACACTTTGACTTTATTAACAAAAGAAAACAGTAATCCTGGAAAATATGTACATACCAACCCGAAATCAGTTGCTAGGTGAACAAGTTGATAAAAATTGTCGGAATAAAAGGTGAATAATCGCTCAGTCAAAATATATGGGGAAATAATAAATTCGAATTCGCATTTGAAAGTAAAAATTTATACTCCGAATTGTATACAATAAAAAGCCAATACATTTTCCACCTGTAAACTTGTACAACATTTGAGAAAAATTAATCGCTAATGATATATTTGTACGAAATATCGTTTATGCTGATCTCAAAATAAGTTATACATATGTAGTTTACTGTTATGCCCAGAATTTGAAACAATTAGTATTCTTAAGCATAAACCAGTTGAAAATAATGCTACTACAATTAAACAAGGCAGACTATATACTCTTGTCAAACACGCTATTAAGCGTTTTTGGATTAACAGTAACATTTAAAACGTCGAAAATGATCTTGCATGTCAATAAAAATAAAAGTATCTGAAAATGCGACTAAAATTCAGTATAATGTGAGTTCTATAATGCGGAAAGAAAAAGAGAAGCATTCGGTATGTATCGCCAGCTTCATACAAATATGTAGGCCAGACTTAGCGATCACTAAAGTGAATCAGATAGGATTTACGATTAAACAAAACAGGCAAAGCAGACAAATGTTTCGCCAACACTGAACACTGTTTCTAAAAGTCATAATCCAAACTACTGTGGAATCTCCGCGATTTGCGTTCGCTAGTTGTCGTTTTGAACTCAGTTTCGCAAAGTTCCGATTGATCACTATTTCCAAGTACGCATCGAGTTTGCCTTCTTATTAACTGGGTGCGGATTCTTCCCCTTCTTCCGAAGGCTTCAATATCGTTTATACTAACCACTGGAAATGAGGTACGATCTAATTAGATCGTACATTACGTAAAGAGTTCCGAATAAGGGCGAAAACGGTCTACTGGATAAATTGCCTTTTCTACATCATGCAATGCTTAGTGCATACTGAAAAATTTATGTATATAATGAGACAAGTGTTTATATTAAGATCGCAAACTTGATTTAAATAAATAGACAATATGTTTCAACGAAATTCGAAGCTCTGTCGATCGTCATTGTTGGATTTAATTCATAATGAACGTGCGAATATACATTCATTGTAAAAGCCAAATGAAACTAGGAGCGTGTTTAATCAAAATAAAAACAGAGCACTGAAGATGAAGTGAATGCATAATCGATAAATCTTCTAGAAAACAAATCAACTAAGTGCATAAGCTTTTCGGCGAATGGCATTTACGCCCAATAGACAATTGTAATCGAATAAATGCAATTTAGAAGCCCCTAAATGAATTAAATTATCCGAATTTGTGACCTTGATGTAAACGAAAAACAATAGCATATTAGATAAAGATGGGCAAATGAATTGGAAAGGGTTAAACTTCGGACAGCGGATGACAGGCAAATTAAAATTCTGAAAGCACAGAAGTAAATTTTTGGCAGCATGAACGGAAAGTATAATCTCATGCACATTCGTTTCGTGCTTACTGGCGACTCATCAGTAGGAGCCGGTATTACGCCCTTTAACCACTATATATTTTGGTCAAGAATGTGGGATAATAGGACGGTACAATCTCCTAGACGAATGTGTAAACCTGCAATAGTGAAGCTAACATCATATAGTCTACGACAATGCGACTTCAACGCTAACTCACACTATATAATATATATACCGAGTCTGTAAAGGATACTAACACTATGGCTATTGTGTTAGTAACCGATACCAACATTATTGTACCGAAAAGGTACATGGTACTAACACTATGTTTTCCATGTCAGTACATGGTACAAACATGATGGATATCAATCTATGCTATAGTTCACCGACATTGAGAATTACAACTATTTCTGAACACCTGTTACTCCAGTAAATCCATACACTCTGGCCTTGATCGATATCAGTTATCACATTTCGCGGTAAGCATGACATCATTCAATTCAATATTTAACAGTTAAATACTGTTTGTTGCGGAGACCTAATATATATGCAAGTATGTATTAGGTGTTGCGGACCTAGTAACAAATTAGTTCAGTTGTGACCAGAAGGATAAACCAAAGGCAGCATGAACTGAACGAATTTGTTACTAGGTCCGCAACACCTAATATCAGTTACGAACACAATAGCCATAGTGTTAGTATCCTTTACAGACTCGGTATATATATTATATAGTGTGAGTTAGCGTTGAAGTCGCATTTTCGTAGACTATATGATGTTAGCTTCACTATTGCAGGTTTACACATTCGTCTAGGAGATTGTACCGTCCTATTATCCCACATTCTTCACCAAAATATATAGTGGTTAAAGGGCGTAATACCGGCTCCTACTGATGAGTCGCCAGTAAGCACGAAACGAATGTGCATGAGATTATACTTTCCGTTCATGCTGCCTTTGGTTTATCCTTCTGGTCACAACTGAACTAATTTGTTACTAGGTTCGCAACACCTAATACATACTTGCATATATATTAGTTCTCCGCAACAAACAGTATTTAACTGTTAAATATTGAATTGAATGATGTCATGCTTACCGCGAAATGTGATAACTGATATCGATCAAGGCCAGAGTGTATGGATTTACTGGAGTAACAGGTGTTCAGAAATAGTTGTAATTCTCAATGTTGGTGAACTATAGCATAGATTGATATCCATCATGTTGGTACCATGTACTGACATGGAAAACATAGTGTTAGTACCATGTACCTTTTCGGTACAATAATTTTGGTATCGGTTACTAACACAATAGCCACAGTGTTAGTATCCTTTACAGACTCGGTATATATATATAGTGTGAGTTAGCGTTGAAGTCGCATTGTCGTAGACTATATGATGTTAGCTTCACTATTGCAGGTTTACACATTCGTCTAGGAGATTATACCGTCCTATTATCCCACATTCTTGACCAAAATATATAGTGGTTAAATGGCGTAATACCGGCTCCTACTGATAAGTCACCAGTATGCACGACAGCGTACAGATGCGTAGTAAACACGACCTTTAAGGCAAAGTGAAATATTTAAATAATAATTGATTGCGCAGGTGGTGGTAACAATTCTTTAAATCAAGTTTGCGAGCTTGAAGTAAACACCAATCCCATTGTATTTAACCAGTCGTCGAACAACATAACAAAACTACCGCCAGCCGCAACGCACTGACGCGTTTCGACCTTCCATGATCATCATCAGAGTACGACGGCAAACTGACTATCGAGGATCAAACCGCATTGAATATATATGGAAATCAAATTTAGATATGCGGCTCTCACATCTAGCAGTCTCGCATATATTGAACTTGACTGGAAATGTCGGCTGCACAAGTTCTATGCAGTCACGAACATTAACTGTTTGCAGCTTTCGCCACATATACATATATAGGCAATACAATTTAAATAATATTTGATTGCGCGGGTGGTGGTAACAATTCTTTAAATCAAGTTTGCGAGCTTGAAGTAAACACCAATCCCATTGAAAGCTGCAAACAGTTAATGTTCGTGACTGCATAGAACTTGTGCATAGTGGAACTTACCTTTGACCAAAGTATATTCGGATTTTCGCCATCCAGACCACAGAGACTAGCCTTTAGAATAATTTCATAATTTTGTCGGAAGGTCGCTCGTTCGAGTTTGCCTACATCAATTTGGGGTTTATTCTTAATTATTTTCCGGGAAAATATTATTTCAAATCTACAACGGATAAGTGCATGGTCTGAGTTGACATAGGTGCTCCAAAAAGAACGACAATCCTGATGAAACCACGCCATCTATAACTAATTGCTACATTATCTATTTGAGTCCACCGTTGTCCGGGTGCTGGAGGACGCCATGTAGCACAACGTCTAACACTACGTCTGAAGTTTGTACTACTTAAATATAGTCTATGTTCAGCGCAGCTATCCAAAAGCCGTTCACCATTATCATTGCGAGTCGAGCTTAGAGTGTATCTTCCACCTAAATGAAATTCTGTGTTACTTAAGCGGCCAACTTGAGCATTCATGTCACCCATAACCAGGACTATATCCGAACTTCGTGCTTTACTTAGTAAGGAGCTTAATTCGGAGTAAAAAGCGTCCTTGCTTTCTTCTGTGCTGCAATCGGTAGGAGCATATGCAGATACAACGAAGAGGCAACGATGATAACGGTTTTTTGCTTTGATTTTAGTAGATGTATTTAAACGTGCCGCACACAATCGACTATTTAAAGGGATCCATTCAATTAAGCAAGATTCAGCTCGTGCGCTAATGGCAATACCAACGCCCCATTTACCGGCTTGAGAGAACTCTGTGGAACCAGATGTTCGAAGCCAATAACGCGTAGATAGGGATGGTGCAACCAGTTCTGTAATGCACGTAGGATCCTGTATTCTGGTTTCAGATACGCAACATATGTCGATTTCTAATTTATCCAACGTACGAGCAAGAGATTCTTGTTGTCCAAGTTGTTTTAATGTTCGCACATTAAATGCGCCTACGTTAAAACCTAACCTAGGTTTAATGAATGATCGTCTACTAGAACCATTTTCGATATTTGGCAACCTAGTATTGGGCTCAGTGTTATGATCTAAACCAACCATATTCATAGTATCTAAATGAGTGTTATTGATAGATTGAGAAGAAGAAGAAGAAGAAGGAGAAGGAAAGGAGACAAAATCTGAGATAAAGTTGCCTGCAGTAGCCCGATTTCGCTTATCCACCCTGCGCGGCTCAGCAGTAATGTAGATAATTGGCATTCAATGTAAATCGATTGGTTTGCTGATCGAAATTTTATGTAGTTTAGCAGGTGTTATGGCTTGTTTTAGAATCGGTTACCAACAAAAATCATTGATTATATAATGCAGATTATCAGGAGACATGTAATTCATATAGCTAAATGATTAGGAAACAAATTTAAGGACGTCATTTGTCAGTTGGCAAAGCGATTCCTCGGTCTCGTTATATGACGTGATACAGTGAAAACTTCAAGGAGGTTGTATTGCTAAAGTTATCTTGCCTTAATGCTGACTTGGCCATAATGATGTTGTGTAGATGTTTAGTTTGTCTCCCTTCTGTGTGCTATCTAAATAAATATGCTCAGAATAGCTGTCATTTCTCTTATAAATCTAATAATTTGTATGCCTAGATTATTATTTTTGTAGTTATTTGAAATTTTTTTATTCTGTTGTTTCTCTTCTTATTGTTATGATAGTGAAACATTATTTATTAATGGCTTTTGTATTGCTGTTAGTGATGTTGATGATTAGGTGAAATTAGCGACCGCAAGAAAAAATAAACGAGACTAAGTTATCCTTGCAGTTACAAACAATGTAAAAAAGTATATAAAAGTGCTCACCACGTTACATGGCGACGGCACGGATGACAACAGAGGTAATGCAAAATTTAACTGATTGGTATCCGATGTGCCAAACAAACAATGTGAATGAGTTAGAGACGATTTTATAAAAGGTGAATTTTATCTTGTTCTGATCAAGTAATACCATTTTAATCAGTATTGACGGCACTGTTACCTTAGATTCGAGATAGTTAAGTAGCGTATATACGAAATATCCTATATAAAAAAACCTTAGAAAGCATAGGAACGGTTCGGGCTTGAATTGGGAATACGATACATGCTAGATAGGATACCTTGAACGCCTGATTATTTTAAATTAAATAAGGTACGTAGACAGTTTCTATAGGAGTTTTACAATTGGCTGCGCACAGATGCATGAAATTGGATGCAAAGCAGGCGAATGATCGCATACAATTCGTTCCTAGTAAACGGTCGAATTTATGTATAAAGTGCAGGACTGATTTTTGTTGCATGCATTTCCATTTTAATGTCTTTTTACTATAAAAATAAGTATTCATTACAAAATCTCCAGTCTTCTGTTAATGAAAGCATAAGAGAAGTTGTTTGATGTTCAATGTGAATCAATTAGTTTTGCTTCTACTATTTGTATTTAGAAGCAGGAATATTTGCAGAGTATGGATTTGAATAGACATCAACAATCTATTATTAAGAAGGATAACTTATCAGACATAATAGAAAACAAGGTAATATGATCCGGTGAGATCAGCTTCAACAAGGCAAACTCAATTACGCTGTGGAGTAATTGGTACAAAATTACATCATCAAACATTAACTTTTCCGCAAGTACAGGCAAACGAGTATTTAAATTATTGTAAAATTATTTTTATTGCATTATTGTTAAAAAATCAATAAATATGGCACAGGTGCAAGTGGAATTGAAGTTAAAAACGAAAATAATAAATAAATAAATTAAATAATTAAACGAACATTGGTTGCGCGGGTGGTGATAACAATTATTATAATCAAGGTTGCGGTCTTGATATAAACACCTGACCCATTAATTACTTACATATGTCAGTATAAACTAAGAATTGTATAGTGTAGAAAAGGCAATTCATCCAGTAGACCGGTTTCGTCCTTATTGGGAACTCATCGTGTACTGGCCAGAATTTGCCGCGGACAGTACTTGAACCTGGGCACGTCTGCTTCGGAATCTGGTGCTCTAACCACTGAGCCATTCTGCCGCACACTACACTGCACACAATTTTCAGTTATATACCAACTAATGTAACTTGGTTAGTCTATTTTTTCTTTAGGTGGAGCTCATATGGCATCCATTTAGACCCAAAGTTCCAACTAACCATGCCCAATCTGTCATTACTGAACAGACACCACATTACATGGGGAAGTGGTATTGAAATGAACATTTATATAATTAAACGAACATTGGTTGCGCGGGTGGTGATAAAAATTATCATAATCAATTCCCAAGAAACTCCATGAAAAGGAGCCGGCTTATCCTCTAAAAGGAGTCAGCCGCAGTAAAGTAAAAAGTAAAGTATAAACTAAGAAGTGTATAGTGTACTGGATGAATTGCCTTTTCTACACTATACACTTCTTAGTTTATACTGACATATGTAAGTAATTAATGGGTCAGGTGTTTATATCAAGACCGCAACCTTGATTATAATAAATAAATTAAATGTCTAAAATCAATGGGAAAAATATACCTTTAAAACAGTCCACAGAGGATTATATATGTATATATCGTTTGTGAAAGTGATCAAGAATGAGAGTAAAATATTTGCCACATTAAATAACGTGGACTGCGGAAATCAAGATGAACCGGTAAAAATAGACAATAGCGCTCTTTGAGCCATAGATAAGGCTTATAAACACGAATAAATATTGTAGAAAAATTAGTTGAAGTACTAAAATCTAACTTTATATTGAACAACCTATTCGAAATGTATAATAATTTAATGTAATCGGACGAATCAGAAATGAATTCATGGACTATCATTGCTGGCGATGTTATTGCTCAAAATCTAAAGAAAGAACAAATTTTACTATTAATTGAAACTAATCTCACTTAATTAGATAAGCATAATATTTACGGTAATACACACAAACGTGACACGCAACTACCTAGTGAAAGGTCAGTCTGAAGTATAAATTCAAAAAATATTCAGAGGAAATATCGCGTTTTCTTCATTAGGTTGTTTTGTAAAACTGTTGAGGATCGATCAAAAGAAGAAGGCAGTCGAAAACTGGATCCCAAACATTTTGCACAAAGAAAACAGCTGGAAGCAATACTGCGTTAGTCAAAATACATATCTGGTAATTTGGATTAATCCAGTTTCGCAAATGTTCCTTATAAGCAACTGAAGAAGTATCTTCTAATAAAATCAATATATTAAATTTGTCAGTTGAAATAGTGATAATTATGGAATTGAAGAGGAGATCTTGAAGGACTCGATAACCTTAGCCTATTGGTTATGACAGTTAGATACTGATAGTCACGGAGAGCTAATATATGCATGCAATTTTGTATTAGGTGTTGCGCACACAGTAACATATTAGTTAAAAAAGAACCAAAGTAAAAACCAGAGTTAGCATGAACGAAAGGTATAAACTAATGTGCACAATCTTTTCGTGCTAACTGGCTGCTCATCAGTAGAAGCCGGTATTACCCCCTAAAGG
This sequence comes from Eudiplozoon nipponicum, assembly GCA_029291075.1. Classification (NCBI taxonomy): domain Eukaryota; kingdom Metazoa; phylum Platyhelminthes; class Monogenea; order Mazocraeidea; family Diplozoidae; genus Eudiplozoon; species Eudiplozoon nipponicum. Next base: position 33,598 of record JAQBSW010006523.1, on the reverse strand, counting down.
GTAACAACACTATGGTTGCTTAATAGGTACATGGTAAAAACACTATGGTTGCTTGATAAAAAACATGACTAAAAAGGAAATTGTTTATCTGTAATTAAATCCAAAAAGTTAGAACAAGGAAGTTATAAGAACTAGAAGATGGTAGACGATGCTGTATTGGCCATACAAATAACAGCACAAAGTTCCACAAAGAGTTCTGCGAACGTTGCATTAGGCAAAGGCGTGATAGCTCTTTCTATAAAACAAGAAATGAACTGCCTTTTCTACACTATGCAATTCTTAGTTTATACTAACAAATGAAGTACTTAATGGGTCAGGTTTTTAAATCAAGATCGCAACCTTGATTATAATAAAGATAAATAAACTGTTTCAAAGGAGATGACAATATAAAACCTACACAGGTAACTATGTAAACGCGGAATTCAAAAAGACAGACAAAACAGCCAGTAAGGTTGGTCAATTGAATAAAGTTGAGCTTCAAGACAGTATTCTTCATGTTTTTACTTTGTTATATGCCAAAATGCGAAGAATTTTAAAATAAGGATTAAATTTTGAAAAGTTATATTAGAATCAGTCATTTGATAAAATAATTTTAGTCTAAACAAATTTGTCGGTTTTAACGACAATAAAATCAGTTATGAAAATTATTATTTATCTAAAAGTGGTGCTGCCATTTCGCGTAAACTGCATTTAAGAGGCGTTATAATGAATGCGAGATCCCTTAAATGCTCTGGCCATATGAAAATCAAACTGAATGACAGACGGCTTTATACTAACATCACTGATGTCTTGGAGAATACGGAGTTTTAGCCTAACTGATAATCTGAACATAATATTGTGTTAGATAGTGTTATATTTTTAAATGGTGGCGTCGAATTGCAAAAATTGATAAAATTATTTTCCTTTTGTATTTTTGTAGGTTTGTGTCAGTAAATTTGTTTACTTGTGGCCTACATATTACGCGGGTCTGCAGAAGACCGCCGGCAGAAGTTGATCAAAATGTTAAAAAGAAAACCAGTCATAATGATGTAAATATGTAAATGCATAAGGTTGTAATTAAATTATTCAAATCGATTAGTTCGAAGTTATTAAATGAGTAAATGACTACCGACAATGCTCACATAAGATGTACAATAATCGAATGAGAACTATTTTCTAAGCAATGGAGTTAAAGAGACGATGTAATTTGTAATGTAAAAGAATAAGACGATTCGAAGAGAGATCATCTTATGAATAACTGAATAAATCTGCAGGACCAATTTCGAAGTTGCTTACGATAAACAAAAGCCCACACTTTCCTGTCGGCAAAAGCACTGAGAAATTTAATGGTAAGTTAAGACCACGGGTCAAATCGGAAGAATACACACCGATGAGACCCAGCAGAGCCTTGATGCATCCGTTTAAGTTTACACAAGGACGATGAACGGCGACCAATAATTTTTTGTGGGATTTGTCTGAAGATGAGTCACAGTTAAATCATACATCTTAACAAGATGATTAATGTTTCAACTGAAGCAGATTTACTTAAATACCTTAGAGTCGGTAAGAATTATGATGTAAAGAGCCTCGTATTATTAAGGCATTCGAAGGAGCCGTATAATGTGCAATTGGGAAAACTTAATGTTAAAAAATATAGCGTTATTATGAAACAAAGTATGTATTGATTGCGATAAAATATTTCTCCAAAGGAAATTGGCAGCTCAAAAGACAAAGACCAGGAACGAAAATAAAAATAAGAATACAGACAGAAATATCGATTAACTCTGCACCAAGTACATATCATAATTAATGTAATTTATCATCTAAAAACTATTAAAAATTGCAGAAAAACAAGAAAGAACACCAGTCAAGCAGACCAAAAACAAACAAAATAAACGATTACACAAGACATAGTGTAGATAAGTCACATCTTGATTTCATTATATTTTATGCGCACTTTGTGAAAAAAAGTTTGTTTGGCTATTAATTCAATTGCGCTCAGTAGCTTAGTATTTATAATGTTATCAGTAACGTGGCACAAAATGGGAATAATGAATAATGAATTTTACAATTATAGAAATTTTTTCGTTAAAACAGGCCTCTCAAATTTATGTCGTGGTAGTGTCCTCACTTACTCTCAGTCTAAATTCAATACCGAACTTTTGAATTGTGGAAGAAATAACTGCATGTTGTCGTTGTTTCCAATAAAATTGATAAGTCAATTTGATCTACTATATAGACCACCATATTCGGGCTTGAATGATAAGTAATTTGTTAATACCTGGCAATATAGTTTTGACCGTCAATATTGGGCAATGTCTTAACAAAATTCTTAACTGTAAAATAATCAAATCCTTTTTAATGTACGATTTAATAAAAATAATAAAGAAAAGGACTAGAGTTCATTAATGTTTATACAGGATATAATCCAACTTAACGATGCGCAATACAGATTGCTTTGCCTAATGTCTTGAATTTCGTAGCCTCCAGTTAAGGTAAGATATTATTCAAAATGTCTTTGCGTTTCTAAAAAATATGGTGTTAAATGGTCAAATCTGTAAATTTTCTGATAATTCCAAACTTGTTCTTCAGAGAGATCCAAAAACATAGATTTCTCACAGAATAATAACTTTTAAAACATGTCAGTAATTGTCACCAATGTGAAACTGGTTTGCAACAAAAAAGTCGTCTGTAAGTAAACTCACTTGGCAGTCTCAATAGAATGTATTAAGAGCTGAGATCGTGCATTACTAGACAAATGGTTAGGCTTTCTCTTCACAGACGAAGATGAATATGTATCTAACTTGAATGATTTGATTTCAAGCCGCAATTTTTAATCTATACTATAGAGGTTGCAACTGAAACACATGGAAATGCCGTTTTATCTATGCTAGTCTACTTTAAACAACATCGAGAACACTTGCTAAGCAATCAATGATTGTTTAATCATATAATTTATATCCAGGTTGCGAAAGATAAAAAAAAGTTAATGCACATTACTGTGTAGGAATTGTGTAGTCAAGTACTATATACACAAGACTATTAAGGATAAGAGCCACATATCTGATTTTCAATAATTTATATATAAATTATGGCTTGATTCTCGCTATACATTTTGCCACCATGCCCTTATGATGATCATGTAGATCGAAGCACGTTAGTACGTATGACAGACTTTAGTTTGCTATGATTTGCGACCGGGTAGATACAATGAGATCGGTGTTTATATCAAGCTCGTAAATTTGACTTAGACTTTTTATCACCACTCGTGCAATCAATGGTTGTTCCATTGTACATACTATGGCGAAATCTGCAATAAGTTAAATGTTCGTGATTGCATAGAAATTGTGCAGCCGATATCTCTAGTCAAATAATTTTTTTGCGAGATTACTAAATGTGAGAGCCGCATAACTGAATATGCGGCTTGGTCCTCATTAGTAAGTTTGTCGTTGTGCTCTGACGATGACCATAAGTTGAAACTTTTCGGTAAGTTCAGTTAACGTTAGTTTCGCTATTTTGCGACTGGTCAAATCCAATGAAAACGGTGTATATATATAGAAAGTTAGAATAATGAAGTTCTTTAGATTTACTCATTTGATGTAATCACTCTTCACTTATCTGACTTTAAATAAAAAGATTGAGTTTGTGTGTCAATATGTCATTGAGAATTACCAAAAACTTAAATTAAATAAAGCTGAGTTAGAAATATTACTTTACTAGTGTTTTCCGATATTTATTTAATTGTCTATGACAAACTTTACATACAAAGAAATGATTTAGAGATTTTTTCTGCTTTGGCTCCAATTATGGAAGACAGTTCATGTGCATGCTCAAGCGAACGAACTAAGAGCAATTGAGTGAATAGAAACTTAACAACTTCCAATTTTTTATTTAAATAAACTTAGAAAATTCTAGAAAAATTCCGTCATATTAAAGCAATAATGCCGGAAAGTTAAATAAAATTGAATTGATGTTTATCTCAAGTATGTAAACTTGATTTAAATAATTAGCACCATCATCAACATGACCAATGATTGCTTCATTTTAACCGTTATATTAATGATATTTGTGTACTGTGATAGCCGTGCGCATGCCGAAGAACTGGTCAGTAATTTTGCTAAATGGCCTCAAAATATTTACTTCAAAGCTGAAAAGAGAAGACGCTCTGGCAATTAAGGATATGCTACTCAAATTAAGTAAAGATTGCAAGTTGTGCAGATCAGCCTTCCAAAAGAAAATATCAACAGCGCAATATTGAAGTTTCAAACATTATTGTCCCTCTAAATGGAAAAGTTTTTCCTGTACATTTTTCAATAGAGCAGAGCGTAATTTTTCACCTGACCACATAAATGCCGAGTTTCATGCATTACATAATATTCTTATCATTATCAGTTACCAAACATGTTATGCAGATAAAAAGAAACCCAATCATGTAACAAAACCTGCAGTTATTTATTGTACAGAAGGTAAGATATCGACGTATATTCCCTAACAATATTTAGGTGATGCGGAAAAATCTGTGAAACAAAGATTTTGTTCTAATTATGCTTGCGTGTGTTTTGCAACTGATTTAGTTTCGATTATATCCACCTCCAAACTTTCTCAACCTAGCGTGAAGGACAAATTTCCACAACAATTTGCATCCAAAGATATATAGATATGGAACTGTTCTTTTGATTACTCTTATATAGGAAGATACAGAACAAATTGATTCCGTTATTGTTGGAGCACATGCCAATTTTGTGTAAGATTAATAAAATTGGTGTTGCGCATACGTCTATAAGCGAATAAATTCGGTCATGCGAAAAGCCAGAATAACGATTTTCAAACTTAAATCTTAAAACAGAGTATTTGTGAACTTGCTTCCATATTTGGAGACGTTACCCCGACACTGTATGAGTAAAAACAGATATTTCATGCACTAGTAACTTACGAATGATGTTTGGTTATGCTTCTTTGATTTCAGAATTTTTGATTAATGTTTGTACTTAATGGTGATCCATTCAGACAAAATTATTTCTCCAATAAACCAGTCTAAAAGATGGAGCGAAAATGATTCTGCATAGTATATTTTTCAAATTCTTAAAGGAGAATAAATGTTTCACTGATTTGAAAACTAATTATTCTAAAATGATTTTATTTAAATGCGATTGGATTATATAACACTAGACATTCATTTCTTAGTAGTCAAATCGTAAAGATTAATTTTAACAATGTGTCAGAAATATCTGTAGGACTGTGTTTAACCATATTTACCTACATTATTCAGCTGCTAGTTATGCCCTCGCGATCTGGCTTGAGCAAAAAGTTATGGACCTTGATACAACTTCCCATTGTATAGCTTCCGACGAGAGATATTAAGTAGACAGCTGGTTGAACTAAAGCTTAATGCATGAACATGCTTCTTCTAATTGCATAGATCTGGCTGCAATTTGTTTATCAATTACGTTTCGTATGTGGCTAACTCCTTTCTCTTTTGCATTTAGTAATTATATTAAATGTTACGTCTGGAGAATATACTGTAAAGTTTCAATGATGTTTCGCGCAATTGTAGACGTGTATTCACCATGCAATTGCTTCACACTTCCAGACGTATCATTTAAGACAATTACTAAATGCAAAATTAGGAGTGAGTTAGCCACAAACGATGCTTTATGGATATACAAATTGCAGTCGGATTTATGCAAGCAGAAGAGGCACGTTCGGGCATTGAGCTTGAACTGGAGGTGATACACGCAATTGATTGGTTGTGTCCTATTTCATCGATAAAGAAACACGAAACAGTGACAAAATCGCGATTATCTACGTCTGCTCAGTTGATTTTTGGAAAGATTGAAAGCAAGCATTTCCTATTCTCATAAATATACTAAATATATGGTCATTTACCAAACTAATTAAAAACAAGGTCGCTTGGTAAAATGCTGCCTAAACTAACATACGTGGAAACGAAGAAATTATACGTTTGCACTGAGCTTTGAATTCGGAAATAATTTGCTTTAATTAACAAGCGAACTCTTCATTGCACAGAATGTGCACATTATTTTATATTTTAAAAAATATGTATGTACCATTTGTATATTTCAGTTGATATAAATAACAGAATAATAAATATTGTAGTCACCAGCCGTGTTGTCTCCAAAAATTCATTTTATCGTTAAAATTATCACTACATTTCACACGATATTGTATATTTAAAATGGAAATTATTGTGGCAATGTTAAATTTTACAGCATCAGATAGTTCAGTAGCACGTTCATTTATTTTAGTATTATCATATTATTTAATTTGACAGAAAAATTGTGATTTGTATGCAAAGCATCAAATTTTTAATTATATTATGTTTTTTGACTGAATACGAGTATTCCTAATACATGACAATGTGTATGTATGAATAGTTTCATGTTATTAATTTAATTTTTTTTTAAATTTTATTTACCGTCATTATCACTTGTCTTTCAAATAACAGTGTTTAATTACCTAATATGATCTGCTAGTAATGAAGATTTCTAATTTTCACTTTCCCATACTTTTAACACGGTTACTGAGATCATTGCATTCCTATGATATATAACAATTTTCGTATTATTATATTCAAAATATTATGACATTTTCCCTCTAGTGTAATAGTTAATACTTGACTTTTCGAAAGAGAATGAAGCATTGACTGTTATAAAAATTGCCAATTTTTCAGTTGATGACGCAATAAGGGCTGTGGCTTGGTTAAACTTTAACATTTATATGATTAAACGAACAGTGGTTGCGCGAGTGATGATAACAATTATTTAAACCAAGGTTGTGATCTTGATATAAACAGTAGTCTCTTTACAGATATATATCTGTCAGTATAAAATAAGTATCGCATAATATAGAAAAGGCTATTCAACCAGTAGACCCGTTTCGTCCTAATTTGGAATTCTTTACGTCCGCGGAAAATTCTAGGCAGTACGTGAAGAGGTCACAATAAGGACGAATCCGGTCTTCTGAATGATTTTTTATTTTCTAAATTATAAAATGCTCAGTATATTCTGAAAAATGTATGTATATAATGGAACTTGATTTAAATAAACGTTAACATATCTGTAAAAAGATTTGTAAATTCATCATCATCATGTACAGCCATTCAAAAGCCAAAAATGACTAACGTTTCACTGCTATATAACCATTAGAATCGAAAAAATTTTAAATAAGGCCAAAAATAATAATGTAGGTGATATGATTGTTTATTTGTACACACATTTATATTCACACCGTTCGTATACTAACATGTTTTGTTTTGTCTTTTAGCATGTATATCTGCATTATATGATGAATAAAGCCTAATATTTTAGGCAACTCTTTCTTCTGACTTGTCTAATGATTCTGCCCGTTTGCTGTGCTTGTTACTGTGATTCAGAACAATTTATTCATCATATAACCCAATCATGGAACGCCTAATCAGACTAGAAAGATTTGATGTTGAACCTAGTGCACCAGATGCAGCAAAACAATGGAATCATTGGTATCGTACATTCTGTGGCCTCTTAAAATCAGTCTAATCCATGAATCCGGATAAATTATACATTCTTATTTCCTACGTCTCTCCTAACGTATATGAACACATCGTTGACTGTGATACATATGATCATGCTATCAAAACTTTAACGAATCTCTATGTCAGAACGAAAAATGAAGTCTTTGTTCGTCCTATACTCGCGACTACTAAACAAGAAAATGGACAAACATTGGATCAATTTGTTCAGATTCTGAAATCGTTAACTATGGAGTGCAATTTCAAACCAACTATGGCCGAGGAAAATCGAGACGATGCTCTGCGCGATGCCTTCATTAATGGAATCCAGTCCAATTAAATCAGACAACGTCTCTTAGAACACAACTCACTTAATTTTCAAGCGGCTTTTGATAAAGCACGTGGTCTCGAAATGGCGGAAAAGCAATCATTATCATATCAAAACTGTTTGAATTCTGCACACACTGCAACGGTTCAGCCATTCAGTCCTTCATCAACCTCCGATAAATCTAAAGATAATCTTGTTGCTGCTGTTAAACAAAAATGTGACTTTGTGGGTACGATTATCATTTAAGATGGAAATGTCCGGCCAGAAACGCCTTCTGTAAAAGTTGTGGAAACAAAGGACATTTTCAAAAGGTATGTCGCTCTAAGAATCACCGCCCAGTGGTTTCGACGCTTCATCCTACCATATCTGCAACTGTATTAGCAGCTGCTCCAGATTGTCTCACCAAATGTGTAATAAATCTAGAAGTCAATAACATAAATTGTCATGCTCTCGTTGATACAGGCAGTTCCTGTAGTTATGTTTCAGAAGCCTTCGTTTTGAAAAATAATTGGAAAATTCACCCCTCTCAAGAAACAATAACCATGGCGTCTAGCTCATTTTCGAGTCATACCAAAGGTCATTGTTTTGTGTCGATTCAATACAAATCATGTGTTTATCAAAATATCAAGCTATCTATACTTTCTGATCTTTGTACTGACGTACTCCTCGGTCATGACTTCCTTGGATTGCATAAAAGTGTAAATATCTCTTTTGGTGGTCATAAATCGTCATTCACCGTCTGTTTACTGAAACCTGCATCTGTTACGTCCCCGCCTCTTTTCCACCATTTAACTGCTAACTGGAGGCCTATTGCTACGAAATCAAGAAGGTACAATCGAATGGATGAAATATTTATCCGGGATGAAATAAACAGATTAGTTTCTGATGGCATTATCGAACCTTCAACATCCCCGTGGAGAGCACAAGTTCTCGTGGTATCGAATGAGAATCACAAGAAACGTATGGTTGTGGACTACAGCCAAACGGTCAACAAATTCACACTCTTAGACGCCTATCCTTTGCCGAAAATAGACCAAATGGCTGAAACCATTTCAAAATATCATATATTCAGCACTTTGGATCTCAAAAGCGCTTACCACCAAATACCTATCCAAGAACATGAAAAGGTATTTACTGCTTTCGAAGCGTGTGGACGCTTGTTTCAATTCCGTCGCATTCCCTTCGGAGTGACGAATGGTGTCTCATATTTCCAAAGAACTATGGATTATATAATCGCCCAGGAACATGTCACAGATACATTTGTCTATGTGGACAATGTGACAGTTTGCGGGAGAGATACGCTTGAACACGAAACAAATCTCAACAAATTTCTTAATGCCGCTAAAAAATATGGATTGACTTTAAATGAATCAAAGAGCATTTTCGCAGCTAAAGAAATTACTCTTCTTGGTTTTCAAATATCGAATGGAAAAATTAAACCTGATCCTGACCGATTAAAGCCTTTACAAGATCTCCCACCACCGTCGAATGTGCAATCGCAACAAAGAATTGTGGGATTTTTCGCTTATTATTCGCCGTGGATCTCCAACTTCTCCGATAAAATCCACTCACTCGTTCATAATCGAACTTTTCCTTTGCCCGTCTCTGTGAAACAAAATTTCGATGATCTTAAAAAAGAATTAGCCGTAGCAACTTTAGCTTCTATTCGTTGTGATATTCCATTTGTCGTCGAAACTGATGCTTCGGACGTAGCTATTGCTGCCACTTTGAACCAAGATGGAAGACCTGTGGCGTTTTTCTCTCGGACGTTGACGCCATCTGAAAAACATCACTCAGCTGTTGAAAAAGAAGCCTATGCCGTGGTTGAAGCTATTCGAAAATGGAGGCATTTACTTTTGGGTAATCATTTCAAACTTGTCACTGATCAAAGATCTGTTTCCTTTATTTTTGGCAATCAAAATCGAGGAAGAGTGAAGAACGATAAAATTTTGCGCTGGAAAATGGAATTATCACCTTACAGCTTCGATGTTGTCTATAGACCCGGAAAAGATAACAAAGCAGCAGATGCACTAAGTCGATCCTGTTGTGGTGCGCTTCTAAATGTACTGGATTTAAAACAAATACATGATTCTCTTTGTCATCCTGGAATTTCTCGTATGCTCCACTTTGTGAAATCTCGTAATTTACCATATTCTATTGATGAAATTCGAAAAATGACCTTGAGTTGTGAAGTGTGCTCTGAAATCAAGCCCAGATTTCCTTCGGCAATTCAAGGCCAATTAATCAAAGCTACCCAACCGTTTGAGCGGTTATCTATCGATTTTAAAGGACCTCTTCCTTCATCAACTCGTAATCGTTATCTACTGACGGTCATCGATGAATATTCTCGATTTCCCTTTGCATTTGCTTGTCCTGACCTTAGCAGTCACACCGTCATACTTCACCTGTGTCAAATATTCGCAATGTTTGGGATGCCTTCGTACATTCACTCAGACAGAGGTTCTTCCTTCATGTCGACCGAGGTACAAAATTTTCTTCGGGAAAAAGGTATAGCTTCGAGTAGAACGACTCCTTATAATCCCAAAGGAAATGGACAGGTAGAAAGAATGAATGGTACCTTATGGAAATCGATCCTTCTCGCTCTCAGATCAAAAAGGCTTTCAGTTGAAAACTGGGAATGCGTGCTGCTGGACGCATTACATTCAATCCGTTCATTATTGTGCACATCTACCAACGAAACCCCTCACGAGCGTCTTTTTCGACACAATAGAAGGTCGACTTTTGGTACCACACTCCCAACCTGGCTTACTGTTCCTGGCAAAGTTTTACTCAAGAAGAATGCTAGAATTTCTAAATATGACCCCTCTGTGGAAGAAGTTGAACTAATTCATTGCAATCCTAACTATGCGCATGTTCGTTTTTCTGATGGAAGAGAAGATACAGTATCTATCCGTCAATTAGCCCCGAAAGGCTCCGACGCACTGATGAATGAAGCTGGAACTAATATGGGACTCTGTGAAAATGAACCGGTTGTTGCTGATGAACAAACCTCCTATAATGACGATACCGATATTGATAATGTTAAGGCAAATGGTGAATCTACGGATAACTCAAATGCTCGTGACCTATCAGAGAATCTCGAAAACCTTATCAATCAACAACAACGTGTTCATCCTTATAACTTACGAAGTGGAAATGTTTAAATACTATGTTTTCTCAATCCTCTTTGAATTGTTACTATAACAGTCTTGTTCCGACTCTGACGCTACGCTACAAATCGCAGTGGAGGAGAATGATATGATTGTTTATTTGTACACACATTTATATTCACACCGTTCGTATACTAACATGTTTTGTTTTGTCTTTTAGCATGTATATCTGCATTATATGATGAATAAAGCCTAATATTTTAGGCAACTCTTTCTTCTGACTTGTCTAATCATTCTGCCCGTTTGCTGTGCTTGTTACTGTGATTCAGAACAGTAGGTACGCAAATTATTAGTGAGATTTCCGAGATAGAGATGGAATACCTAGTTACTATGAATATACTTATCAAGGTAACTCACAGAAGTGAAGCAAACTAAACACATACACAACACCATTATGGCCAAGTTATCTTTAGGGCAAGGCAACATCAGCAATAAAACTTTCTTGTGGGTTTCACTGTATCGCGTCATAAACAAACCAAACCTCGAAGCTTCCTTTGCCCTAATAAGAAAATAAAGTTAAGAAGATGATTCTACTAGAAATCTGCAACAAAATCGCTACTGAGCTCGATTGGATTACATAACCGAGAAATATGATGAGCACGTGGACACCATCCTGGCAGACAAGTGGGTCCTATACTACCCAATTTGGTTGTAAGTGATTTCAACTGTTTCTGTCATGTCGAAATCTGCCCAACTTGATTCTTATGCCAATCCGATGCTGGATGAGAGAACATAGCTCTTCTGGGAAATCGCATTGAAGGCATACGCAAAAAGTGACCAAGCCAACGAAGCTAATAGAGCCTTATTTGTTCTTCTAACGAAGAGCACTTATTGGCAGATCCAAAAATAAGTCTACGGATGTCAATGTTGTTTATTCGTTGTTGATAAGTAACATGTGCTATGCTTCTCAAACAACGATGGTCAAATGCAAGTAAGCGTCTAAAGTCATCAACTTTATGAGGCCAAGTTTCACTAGCGTATAGTAAAACTGCGCGTACAGATGCATTGTAAACACGACTTTTAAGGCAAAGTGAAAAAGACGTTTTTCTCCATAAATGGCAAAAGTTCGAGAAAGTTAATCTAGTTTTCGCGATTCTCATTCTCACCTCGTCAGACATTGCCTAAGTTATTGACAGAACTGCCAAAATATGTAAACCTGTCAACTATGTCTAGATCTTCATTCTGCAGCCGCAGAGTTGGAGTGAGTGGTCGGTGATCCTATAAAAGTATCTTACATTTAGAGGATGCGAATTCCATACCGAGAGACGGAACGTCTGCTAATCTGTTCAAGGTGGCCTGAGCAGTCTCGGTTGTCGGATAATAGTACGATATCGTTTGCATAGTCAAGATAGAGTATTTTACCGCCCGGGAGAACTTCAACACCTGCATCCTGAAAGTGTGAAAGAGTGTTGTTCATAATAGCACCGATTACAAAATTAAACAAAAACGGGGAAAGTTGGCAGCCTTCACGAACACCACTGCTGGTTGTAAAGTTGTAAGTTAATTCGTTGTAGATCTTAACGCGACCAGAAGTATTTGTGTAGAGAGCTCGTATAATATTAACAAATTTTTGGGCACACCGCTTTTCGACAAAATATGGAATAAAACATTGCAATCCACCGAATCAAATGCACCCTTGAAGTCTAGAAAGACGGCTATTGTGGGACGGTGATATAAATTTCTGTTCAAGAACTTGCCTTAACGTAAAAATATTATCTATACAACCTCATCCTGCGCGGAATCCGGCCTGTTCTTCTCTTGTATGTGATTCACGCGAAGCGTCACCATCATTAAATAAGCTCGGAAGCAAATCATTGGGGCTTGCAACTTTTCGACGTTTAACACATTATTGGGTCCCGTATTTCTAACTTAGATGATAATTCGAAACTAACATTCAACACTGTTGATACAGACATGCTTTCGGGAATCGAAACTGACACGAGTGCCAATAAAATTGATTTTTGAAGTGTTCAGCCCACCTATCAAGACGACTTATTTTATCAGTTATTAAATGGTTGTTACTAGCATTTATAGTTTCGCCAACATTTAATTTCCTCGGACCTATTGCGCAAGTAAGTTGGAACAAACAGCGATTATTAACTGACGCGGACGCTTCTTCCATTTCTTGATCCTGTCTGGTCCAAAAAGATTCGCGATCGACTTTAAGATTGCAGTTAAGTTGGCATCCTAAATTGCAACGAGTATTATTATGAGCTTAGCAAGGTGGAATTTGGTGTCTTGTTTCGAGTATCTTTATAGATTTTACAGAGGACCAATGATTATTTCTACGGGAGCCTGCAATACCACATAAATTAGTATCTACATTGTGCATAGTGGAATCTACCTTGGATCAAAATTAGAATTTTTCCCATCGAGACCAGTAAGCCTTGACTTTACATAAGTGTACCAAAAAGACAGACAATCATGGATGCAACCACGTCATTTATAACCAATGGCTATATGATCTATTTTGAGTTCACCGTTGTCCAGGAGTTGGAGGACTCATGCAGCGCAACGTCTAACACTACATCTGAAGTTTGTATTACTTAAATATAATTTATGTTATTTGTGGGCTGTAAAAGAACATCGGGTCGCTCATTTCTAGTGAAGATGGTTTGTATTCGGGGTTTTGCTTCTCTTAGATAGTCTGCCAACCAAGGCTGATGAACACAATCTGCCCAGATGCCAGTGGCTACGGTTTACTTCAGCAGCGAAAACTTGCCCTTCGTGTCTGGCTCGTCTGTTCTCATTCCGTCACTACACATTTAAAAATAAAAGTTACTGCGCAATGACTAAAATCGAGGCTTCACATGAAACGGGATGATGGCTGTGTCCCTTTGCAGAAAATAAATTTATTTATCTGGTTAAATAATAATCAATCAAGGTAGTTAAGTGACCAGCAACAAGATGCATATTTTTCTATTTAAAAAGTGGAGCGGAATACTCAAACTAGAATATTCACTGATTATTAAAAGCTTGACTTTTAGATAAATTCATAGAATAAGAAACATTCACTTAGAAATACCCGATTTTATATTTCTAACTTGGACAAACCTTTCTTACTCGGAATGCAAAAAAGCAATGGAAGCTAAGAAACTGAACATAAGCTGGAGAGTAATAAACACATAAAATGCTAGCCTTAAAGTTGTCGAAGTCAAAAATTATTGCAAAACTCTATATTGGTTGGCTGCACGTGAAAGACATAACTAATTGTGCATTATGTGCAAAAAAGAGATGGTGACTAATCAGACGCACGGTTATATAAAGGGAACTCTTTCACATATCTTATTTGGATTTATACTATCCTTGAAATTATAACAGCTATAATGGAAAACCGTAAGAAAAGTTTGGCAGACTTTGATGAGAAAATGATGTTATTGACTAAAGACCATTTATTTAAATCAGTAGAAAGGCTAAACTGCGAATATTTATTCGCTATAATTCAATCACTTTTGCAAGAGGCGGCGGAAAAATAGTTTTATTTTTTAATTTGTCAGAACGCATAACATATTGCTAATATTTAAAAGAGAAAGACCATCTAAAAGAATTTAATTCGATGCCCTATGTAAATAAGTGAAAAAAGCTTGCAAATGAGTTAATAAACTGCAATTGCCTATCGCTATGTAGGTGTATCACATGGCAATTTTTATCTAAACGATTCCGATGAACACAGTATTCTTATTTACGAAGATTATTCAAAATTATGATTGAGCTACATTGTTCTTGCTTTTAATTATTATTGTGCAAATTGATCAAATTAACACTATATATATATATATATATATATATATATATATATATATATATATATATATATATATATATATTCATTTTGGAGCTAGACAGCTTCTGTTGACGAATATAAATTTATTATTGTTCTTCACTATCATAACAACACATATATAACCATACTTAAAATTTGCATCTTGATCTTTTCGATTTTATGGCTAGATAGCCTCTGTTGCTAGATAAAAATGTTTTATTTACATTCACCAATTCACACACCCATACATAATTTTACCTAAGATTTCTATCGCGATATTTTTAAATGTTGGACTATATGTCCTCCGTTTCGAAATAAAATTTGTATTGTTATGCTTAAGATTTGCGCAACAAGAAGTCCTCAATTCAATCGCAACATACCCCAAAACATTTTTTTATAAAGCTTATCGTTTTTCAAAGGCCACGAGTGACTTCAGCGCAAAACCCACTGAGATAAAATACTTTGTTAATTCTGAGCCTAAGAAAGAAAAATTTGCTTGTACTGTCTAATAAATGACTACAACAAATCACTGACCGTAAATTCTATTGAGAATCGAGATTCCGTTATTTTTCAAGAATCCAATCTAGTCGATATTGCCCTAGTCAAAGATAACATGTTAAGTATCGACGTTAGGCTCTATTATAACAGAATGCAAAAGTTTTCCTACCGGTCTTGCATCAGCCCCATTGCTACCTTTAATAATAAACAAATGCAAGACACCGTTTCACTCATTTTACATAATCCTGCTTCTGGATTTGCTTCGTTTTTTCAATTATTAAGTCAATGTTAAATTGAAGTATTCGCGGAGTTCTGAAACGAGCTTTTCAATACGGCTTTGTAACATAGAAATATCCGGCAGGTACTGGTACTAGGGTGCCCAATCTTTGTTTGTGAGAGCGATTTTGACTCTCAGGCTCCTAAATAAAGTCATTTCTAATCGACACTAGAAATTATTTCTAAAACACCCAATCTATCGGAAATTATGCCTTTTCATTTATTGCGAGAATCGGGATGTCAAGGAAGTCAGGTATTTCAGTTGGTCTTTGCTTTGGAGATATAAAATAGTATTTTATGTCAATTGCTGATCTCTATACGATTCCGGCGCAGATTCTGTCCGATTTGTAATTTAGGAAACCTTTCATAGAAAGCGCTTCATGCATTGACATTGATGCCAGTCTCAAATACGGTGAGGCTAGTGCATGTGAATAAGGGGTTCAATTAACCAATCTGAAATGTCATTCGCGATGAACCATTACCAGTACAACAGACCTAAAGAGTGGTTATAACTTTCAAATTGGTATGAATACGGAATTGGTGAAGTTCTTGATAGCGTATACAGGACACGAGCCTCTACAATGTCAATTTATCGCGCAAAGAATAATAATCATATTTTTAGTAGCAACGAATAAACAAACTTATCATTTAACGTCTACCTGTGCTTTAATATATGCTACGGTTAGCCAAATAAAATTTATACTAATAGATAATAAATAGGTATCTTGAACAAAAGCAATCAGGCCCAACAATAAAAAAGATTAAGATACAAAAACAAATGAGTATATTGTATGAGTGAGTGAGACACTAAATTATTAACAAAAGTTTTACAACTTTTGCTGAGACACATTAAAAGAATAGCTAGCTGTGCCAAGAGAAGATTGGCATTAATAAATAGAATTATTTTATCGAATGACATAAAATTAGGAGGATACTGGAATATACCGCCGCTATTTAGAACTCAATGATAAAGGTCATCAAATAAGCTAAAAGCTGTACAAAGAAAAGTTGTGAAACATATAAGCCCTGTGTCCTGCACTAGCAGATTAAAGTTCGTATCACTGCGAACTTTATGGTTTCGGAGGATGTGCTATTGTAAAGAAGTATTAAATCTGAATCAGTGGACGGGAGCGCATATAAGATTCATGGAATAGGACCTACAACTAGACATTTGGCGATCTCTCCTTGTTTGGTGGGAAAAACTGCTGGAAAGATATTTGCTTGTTCGAAAATTCATAAAAGGGGTTTAGAGAAACGCCTCGATCTAAGATGTCTTTCAAAATTTTATGTACCGAACTAGGAAAATTATACGATCATATTGATCTTTTAATTTATTATTATGACAGTACTTTCTCGTGGTTAAACAAAAAAAGGATAAATATGATCGGCACCATATCTTCTTTACTTTTTAAAATTTACCATCTGTATTATATTGGAAAAGCTATCATTAAAAATAAATAATTGTTAGACATTTTTTCATTTATGCACAAAAATACACTTGAATTTTAACTTAATCTTTCCAATTATCGGATGAGATAGCCTCGATGATAAATCTATTATTAGCATCCTCGTCCATTAATGGCAACTGGGTCGATGCACTACCTTTAGTTCTGCTGGCCATGCGTTCTCGTACTCGAGAATCCATTAAAACGTCTGCGTCACAACTCTTGTATGGCATGGATCTACGCCTGCCTAGTCAGCTCCCACGTCTACTACCGGCACAAGATGACCCACAAAACGAAGCTACCCGCCTTCGACTTCATTTCGGTAACATGTCCGAACAGCAGCCGAGACACACGCCTCGTCCAGTCTTCGTTCACCCACAGCTCCACAGCTGCAAGAGAGTACTCGTTCGCAACAATACTGCTGTTGCACCACTACAACCCAAGTATCGCGGTCCTTACCCGATTTTACTCAAACAGCCAAAATACTTCATCATTATGCAAGGCGCTACACCGACATCAGTAAGCATAGACAGGTTGAAACCGTTTATCGAACCACCTGATCCTGAGAGCGTTCAACCTTCTACACACGTCTCAGGCTCCGTCTGCCCACAATCTCAACCTGCTTTGTATAACGCGTAATTAATTTTTTTAAACATTAACATTTAACTATAAATTTTTTTTAACCTTACGTTAATTTTCGTATTTGTCTCACGTGGCATAACCAGCTGTTCTTAGCTAACAATTGTGTAGCATTTTTGAACAGTTCTTTGGTATTATGCCATCTCTGAGGCAATGTTCGTGTACATATTTTTATGCAATTACCTTTAATTTTAATGTATATATATTTTACATTATAATGTATTTCTCACACATGACATTACACTGCCTATTTTGGTATGACCAGCTACTTAGAGCTAACGCTTTCGTGTAGCAACACTAAGTAGTGATCAGCTTCATATCATGGTACAGGCCACTTTCAATGCATATCTCATTTCACAAAGACCACACTACAAATGTCATGACCACAACGTCGAGCACTCTAGCTCCTTTGGTCGTATACAAACACATTGACAACGATCCAACCTGCTTAGGTTTTAACTTAAACCTGGCAAATTCAGAGGCGATTTACCTCGAAATCTTCACGCTGCGGCTCCAAAAACTTACACTGCTCTATTTTGCCTCACGTGCTATGACCGTCCACTAGAGCTAACAATTTGTGTAGCAATTCCTAGTGGTTACCTGGCATCATATCATTGTTGAAGCAACCAACAAGCATATTTAAGCCCAGCACTTATGGTTCATCATATTTTTGCTTAACTTGGTTCGAACTCCGTCATGCATTTCTTATCTAGCCTCGCAGAGAGGAATATTTTTTTTCTTTTTTTTCAGAGAGGAAAGTGTTGTAACGACACAAATCAATCGCCGACATATTGCGTAAATTAAATTCAAATTTATTTACGTTGCACCAATGAGAAAAAAGCAAATTGCCGTTTAACCACGTTTAACCACGTCTTTAACCAATAGTATGCAAGTACACATATTGCATGCTATTTAAGCACGGTAATTTACCATGCAAGTCAGTTGTGGCATTTGCCTTCTACCTGCTTCACGCGTGTGCGTTCTGTCGGCTGTCAATTCGTGTGCGCTCTGTCGGCTGTCAATACCTACGCTGGTGATTTGATAGTTTCACCAACAACTAACTACATCCGTGACTCATCTTGATGCGGGATACCGGAGAGACGAGCCAATTGAGTGCAGGACCTGCAGGACACCATACACAACGCGATTACAGCTCAACTACGGGAGCGACAACTCAACCAGAGTCCACCCAAGGCTCTAGGACATCTTCAACTCTGAAGACTTCAAGTGAACGCATTACCAGGCCCTCTTAAGGGCCCCCATATCAGTAACTAATCTCTATTCAGAGCACCTTAACCGAGTTTGTAACGTCGTACGGCATTTACTTGAAGCCGGGGCGTTTACAGTAGTACTTAACTGATAAATGTTTGGTATGCACGATATTTACCTATACTATGATCTGAAGCCGATGACTATTTATTGTTTCCGCACAAAGCGTTATATGCAAATAGCTGATTATATTCAAAATAAGCAAGTGTGTTCTCAGAGATGAGCCATACGATGCAACTGTATGGTTTATAAACTGTAGAATGTTTTGTAGTTATAGTAATAGCTTTTGCGGGGTAGCTGTATATTTAGTGATGATTTCTTACATTTTCATGGTGTTTGTTATCCCCACCCGTTCCATGATCAGTCCCTGACATTTTACGAAGGATGAAGTAAGAAAACTCATCCATTTTCAGACGTTTATTGCAAGTGGTGTAGCTAAGCATGAATCAATTCACAGTAAAACAAACTGGACCGTGCTCTAGACGGCAACTAAACGATATATTTTCCACACAATTAAATGTCTTATACACAAGTAATTATCAGGAACACAAACGTCTGAATCGTGATGAATACATGAAAATAATTGAAAATATATAATGATATAAATCCCGATTGATTAGCAATTTAGTTTACAGTCTCCGGTAAATATTGTCACTGATAATTGATGGATAGAAATCGTGTAAAAACAGTCTTGAAAAAACATCACAAATAATTATTCCACTGTTTGCTAGGTTTTAAATGATTTAATTATAATAATCCATTGAACTATAGAATTTTGTGAATGTGATTGAGGAACATCTGATGTCCTGATGCGTGAAATCATATCTGAATGCAAAGAAAGTCAATCAATCCACATATGCACTATAATCCACCGCGAGTTGTCTGCGTATTGCACGCGGGTGTTTTTTTATTTATTAAACAAAACCCTATTATTTACAATTAAAATTGAAGTTCAAGAAATTTCAATTAAAACTGCTTGAAACTAACAGAGATTGTTTCTAAAATCACAATTAAGAGAAATATTGTGTAAAATCAGAGCTAGACAATTTGACCTTAAAGAGCACTATATTTGTCAAAATTGAACATCATTGGGTTGTAATGCGGAGCCGCGTGTTACAAAACTGCAACATGAAAATCAAAATTTTAAAATGTATTCGATCCTTGCCTCATAAATAGCATAATTCCGCAAATCTGTTCATAGAGGCCACAAATTTTGAGCGAAGAAAAGCTGGTTATACCACGTGAGACAAGTGAGTATGAAAAAAAAGAAAACTTGTGGATTATTGATGTGATCACTTCACGTGAAATAGAGTGTAAGTGGTGGTCAAACATTAACTTGTGATACGTAGAATAATGAACAACTAATGGAAAGAAATATTTCGGTTACTTGTACTTCAATATAATTTGTTAATTGGTTAGAATTATAGGCATGCGGAGTCTAAAACGCACGTAGAAAGTTGTATATCGCCTGGATAAGGCGGTTCGATGAAGATTTCAATCTGTCTATGCTTACTGAAGTATGTGTCGCCACTGGCATTATAATGAAATATGTAGGAAATCTGAACAAAATAGGGTAGGAACTGCAATACTTAGCTGCAGTGGTTCAACAGCCGCGTCATTACGAAAGAGTACTTTCTTGCAGCTTTGAAGCTGCGGATAAACAAAGACTGGACAAGGAGGATGTCTCGGCGGCTTGACCGACATGTTATTGAAATGACGAAAAATGCGAGAAGCTTTGAGTTCTGCGTCATCCTGTGCGGGTTGTTGACATGGAAGTTGACTCGGCAAGCGTAGATCAATGCCATAAAAGAGTTGTGTTACAGACGTTCGAATAGATTCGCGTATACAGGAACGCATGGCAAGGAGTATTAAATGTAATACGCCAACCAAGTTACCATTAATGAATGAGGATTCTGAAGCTATTTTGAGTTTTATATGCTTTCTTTCTACCATACCGTTAGACAACGGGTAGTAGGCAGTTTTCTGGCGTAGAGTGCATTCTGTTAAATGCAAGGATGTTATAAACGATCGGATTAGAATCGTGTAACTTTATTAATATTCACCTCCTTTAGAATAATACAATCTGTTATCCATACAGAGATTAAGACATTAGTGATATCATATGCAGAAATAGTGCCAAGAGGTAACGCCGAAAGCCATAGGGTGAATCTAACAATCATGGTTAGAAGGTAGCTAAAACTTTAGACCTGAATCAGATGGAATATGCCAATATGAACTAGAGCTAGTCGTGGTGTTGTTGAGATATGTTCCAAATTAGAATTAGTTCGCCGGTTTATTTTATTCTTTTAGCATATAGTACATACAGAGTTTCCTCTCATAGCTTTCTGTCTCGTTTTATGACCCCACAAATGATCTGTTATAAAAATAACAGTTGCCTTACTACCTGGGTGAGAAATAGAGTGAATGGAATCAAAAATTGTTCTCTGGGGGCTGGTGCGCTGAACTGGCATGTTAACTTAAGAAACTAAATACAATGATACTGCCCATGAGAGTTTTTACAGTCTAAGGATGCCCTTTTCCAAAAAAATCTTAAAACCTCTTCTTGGATGGCTTTGAGTTTAGCTATATGTAAAAGCTTCTTCTTAAGTGCTATAGTTTGACCGGTTGTATTAATATAGTGCATCGTATTGGAGATAATTAGCACTGATCTGTTGAGATCAAAAAACAATTTGTGTTCTCGAAGAGCTGTTGATATTTCTGACGAAGGATGCAAAAGGGATGGCTGTAGGACCTATGACTCTAAATGTTTGAATGCAAGTGTCCAGAAACGATGCTCAGGTTCGGTGTAGGCGTAATGATCTTTCGATTGGCAAGTTCAAGTATGAGCCGTTAATTTTACAGGAACTCAAGGCACATTATGTTGTGCGAGACCTTTGTAGCGATAAATTTGTGAGAACTTTCACGTCGTAAATCTAAGTTAAGAAAGCGATGTCAGCAACCATAAGAGCGAATGGGCTCTCCTGTACCTCTTCCGAGAAGTACTCCTAAAGATATCTCGGTCATGGAGTCACTCTTGAGAAGAAAAACTACCGCAACTTTGTCTTCGACGAATTCGTAACCGATTTTACAATCTATGAATTATCGGTTATACTGCCTTCAATAATAATTCCCGTCAAAATATATTCTCAGTAGACTACGCAAAATGAAATGTAAATTTAATTCACTAATTTTGTATTATAAAAATTATTTGAGTTAGCAAATTACAACAGTTTAACTGCTCCCCTGATCCCGGCGTGGCCATCAATGTAACGTTCATGATGGAAAACCATGCAATGTTACTAATAAGACAGAAATTGGTGAGAATAGCAATACAGCTGGTGGCCCATTATAAGGTATGGAAGAAATTTACCGGAAAATGTCGTAAGAGTTTATGAGTCTGAGTTAAAGCAGATGTCTAGAAGACCTTCTAGACATTTAATTTTTGTGTCCTATTCGTGGGCAAGCAGATCTTTAAACAGATGCACGATGAACATATAGATTTGACGAAGCAAGATGTGTTAATTGTTGTTTGAACCCCATAAATTGTCCTACTGAAGGTTTGTGGAAACGTCAAAATGGTTGGCACGTGTGTAAATCAGATAAATTAATGATCGATTACGTATGACTATGTGCGTAGCAACAAGAAGATTGGCGTGAATGACGACTAGCAGAATTAGTGATGCAGCGTGAAAAACGCCAGTAATATAACATGCGCAGATTGTCAGTGCATCTGAAAAGATGATAGCAATTGCAGTTATCGAACAGAGCATAATGATATGCGTAGTGATTGCCTCGGGCTTATATAGATCCGAAGTCGCACGTAATTGGTCGACGGTAGCTCGCGTTCTCATTGTTCAAGCATATTTAATTTAAAATTACTTTGCCAAATCTCGCGAATTAATTTGAGTCATTATATATGTTGTTACATGGCAAATTATATCGCAAATATTTTATAAATGAATATTTGCAAAATAGATTTGTATGCGTCGAGAGATTTCTTACGTCCATTTTATCCATGATATTGTTTTTTTTTAATTTTTGCAAAGCACCAATTACAAGATATGTCTGCAAACGTTTTAAAAGCGACTATTTTAGATAAAAATTTCGATTATTCAAATTGTGGTAGCTGTTTTTTAGGTACGTTGTGTTATTAACACTTTAAAATTACAAGTTATGTATGTTCAAAATTTAATACTTTTTATTTAACTTATTTTAAGCCTTTATTTTGTACTTATTTTAAAATAATGTCTGGCAAGATGTTTGTAATAATTAATGTTCTCGAACCCATAATAGCTCAGTATCCATCAGTGAGTCTCTCATCTGATATGCTTCAGATTTGAAAGGAAATCGTTGAATAATTTGTCTTTGGCAATCCACATGTTAATTAAACTACGGATCGTCTTTTCCGTCTGAAAACCCATAGCAACACATAATACAATCGAGATACCTTCTTAGCTTTAGTCAGCATTCTACAATAAATTTGTGCTTTAATCACCAAAATGTTTTTTACGCCTGTCAAATTTATTTGTACTCTTCGGAAAACTTTCCTATCGGAATTCAATTTCCTTTTATAGCTGTCCATAAGCTACTATCAAGAAACAATGAATTCTCCTCATACGCAAAAGAGAAAATCAGCTTCAAAACACACATTCAAGTAATAGCCATGAAGAATATAATTTACTCGATATTTGCAAACGAACATTTCAACCGATCTGCACTTTCTAGCTTCAAAATGGAAATGAATTTATACACAGCTGGAACTGTTTTAATACACAAGTGTGACTCGAATGCAGAAATTTCTTTAGGTGTACTTCTTGAAACATACACTGATGAACCCAATCCCACTTAAGTGAAATATTTTACAACTTTATCGTACCTAAGGTCTTAAATGTCTGTTTAACAGACAAAGTTTTTTTAACCCTATCTTTCATACATTTAAAATCATCTGCAGCGCATCCTTCGATAGAAATACCGACACCTATTTAAGAATACAAATCCTTATCCGATCTCAGTATATCAACGATGTGAGTCACCAACGCTATTCATCATATCAATACAAAGGGATAACCGACTGCTCTTAAGGAGATGTTGTTACCTTATGCTATCTAAAAGATGCTCAAGATGAATTCTCAGGACTACTGGATGAAAGCATGATTAAACCATCAAAACTTTCTTTGGCATCCACAATACACTTGGAAACTAAGACTAATTGTTCATACAATGTATACGGAGATTATCGCATGTTAAATACTGTGACAAAAGCAGTTACGTGTCCAATTCTCACTTTAAGCAAATTTTTGTGGAAACAAGTGTTATAAATTATTTATCGATTATTGACCTTATACTACTATATAACTTCATTATGCCAGAAATAAAAGATTTAGAGAAGACTGCTACCATTGTTTATTTTTAAATTATTTGTTTATATTCGCATGCATTTTGGTCTTAAATGCGCTACTCAGATAATTCAGAGGTTCGTGGACAATATTTTGCTTGATGATATCCACTTCTTTATTTTATATCTTGAGGGCATACTAATCTTTAGAGCGGATCTACTATTACATGTCTTGAATCTTAGATATACCCTATCAAACATAGCTGATCATGGACCCAAAATCAATTGCGACAAAATCAAATAGAAAATACATCATTTCATTTTATAGTGTTTCATACTACAAAAAAGTATTCAACTATTTCCTTCGTAGGCTAATTCAATGAAAAACATTCCGTCACCGAATATTTTAATGCGCTTAAAGAAAATCTTGTGAGTTCTCAACTATTATTGCAAGTTCATTCTCAACCTATCAAAACAATTTTATCCATCGAGTAGGCACATGAAAAATGGGAAAGGACTAAGCAGAAACCATTTCTTAGTTACCTGATGACAGGGAACAGATTATTCATGACATCATTTTATTAGCAATTGTCACTAATGAACCACTCACCACTCGTTTTTCACAATTTGTAATCGCTGCCCCAATGAAACAAGAGAACAAAGAATTTTAGTAGCCAGTGACATTTTCTCGCGTACACTATAACAAGTATAAACAAAATACGGCACATTTTGTCGAAAACTTCTCGTTATCTATGACGCTGTGCACAATTCTTTTGTATTATATGCAGAAACCGATTCATTTTTTCACAGATCGGCTCTTTTAGTTAGCTTTATTCAAAGTGACACTTCAGAAGTCTAAGGTAAACTGTTAGAGTAGAAAGGCAAGTTTCACATCTTAGAAAAATGCATATCAACAATTTTCACTCAAGAAGCGAACAGAACATAACTGCAGATGCGTTGTAAATGCAGGCCATCTCACCATCACCGCATTTGCATTGAATATTATTGGTCAACATTGCGAATTTTAGCGAGCCTGTGTTGATGTCATCTCTTCTACTAACATAATAACGTGGCGACACACATATTCAGAAGTCAGCAGCTAACCTTTCAATGAAGTCCGTATGCAAGCTCTGGGAGGGTTTAACTGTTATTTACTTCTCGGATAAGCATACCCATCTCATTTTTGTTCACACACCTCCAGGGTAAAGATTTTACTCCATTCTCTTCATTTCTGACATAGGTAGTAATGTGACTGTCAACATTATAACAAATCGATTCTGGGTTCATAAACGTGGACCAAGTTTGCAAAATTCCAAAAGAATAAAACTATTGTAGCACACTCATCTTGGTTTGAACATTTTCCAACAATAAATTGAAGCCTAACCATTGATAACATTGACATAATTAAACTTACAAAGATTAAAGATTTAGAATAGAATAGAATAGAATATTGTTATTTTGATTCAGACCACACGTGTTTCATTAAATAGATTGTAACACGCGGCTCCATGTTACAGCCCACCGAAGGTCAATTTTGATAAATACAGTTCACCTTAAGGTAAAATAGTCTAACTCTGTTTTTACACAATAGTTCTCTTAACTGTGATTTTAGCAACAATCTCTGTTAGTTTCATGGAATTTTAATTGAGATTTCTTGAACTGCAAATTTAATCGTAAATAAAAGGGTTTTGTTTAAGAAATATACACACCCGCGCGCAGTACGCAGGTAACATGCGTTGGATCTTTAAACCTCCGTGTTCAAACAGTGGATTTATTGACTAGTTAAATGCTGGTTGTTGCAGAGAAATAATATATATGCAACTATGTATTAGGTGTTGCGAACCTAGTAACAAATTAGTTCAGTTGTGACCAGAAGGATAAACCAAAGGAAGCATGAACGGAAAGTATAATCTCATGTACATTCGTTTCGTGCTTACTGGCGACTCATCAGTAGGAGCCGGTATTACGCCCTTTAACCACTATATATTTGGTAGAAGAATGTGGAAGAATAGGACGGTACAATCTCCTAGACGAATGTGTAAACCTGTAATAGTGAAGCTAACATAATCTGAAGTCAACGACAATACGACTTCAATGCTAACTCACACTACATAATATATATACCGAGTCTGTAAAGGATACTAACACTATGGCTATTGTGTTAGTAACCGATACCAACATTATTGTACCGAAAAGGTACATGGTAATAACACTATGGTTACCGAGTCAGTACATGATACCAACCTGATGGATATCAATTTATGCTATAGTTCACCGAAATTGAGAATTACAACAATTTATGAACACCTGTTATTCCAGTAAATCCATACACTCTGGCCTTGATCGATATCAGTTATCACATTTCGCGGTAAGCATGACATCATTCAATTCAATATATTACAGTTAAATACTGTTTGTTGCGAAGAGCTAATATATATGCATGTATTAGGTTTTGCGAACCTAGTAACAAATTAGTTCAGTTGTGACCAGAAGGATAAACCAAAGGCAGCATGAACGGAAAGTATAATCTCATGCACATTCGTTTCGTGCTTGTACCGTCCTATTATTCCACATTTTTCTACTAAATATATAGTGGTTAAAGGGCGTAATACCGGCTCCTACTGATGAGTCGCCAGTAAGCACGAAACGAATATAAATGAGATTATACTTTCCGTTCATGCTGCCTTTGGTTTATCCTTCTGGTCACAACTGAAATAATTTGTTACTAGGTTCGCAACACCTAATACATACTTGGATTTATTGACTTTTTGTGCATTAACCACATTCTACACAACTACTAACAGTTCAGTCATGATTATAATAATCCAAACTTCAGGTGTTTCTCAATCTATTGTCCTAAACTCCATAGTTCAATGGATTATTATAATTCAAACATTCAAAACCTAGCAAACAGTGGAATATTTATTTGTTATGTCTTTTAAGACTGTTTTTACACGATTTTCATTCATCAATTATCAGTGAAAATATTTACTATATTTCTTCTCATACATTACCAGTGACTTTAAACTAAATTTTTAATCAGTCTGGATTTATGTCATCGTACAATTTCAACGATTTACATGAATTCCTCACGATTCAGTTGATTGTGTTTATGATAATTACTTGTGTATAAGACATTTAATTGTGTTGACAATATATCATTTTATTGCCGTCAAGAGCACGTTCCATTTTGTTTAACTGTGAATTGATTCATGCTTTGCAAAATAACCTTCAATAAACGTCTGAAAACGGATGAGTCTTCTTACTTCACCCTTCGGAAAAAGGTCAGGGACTGATCATGGAATGGGTGGTGATAATAGTCACCATGAGATGTAGGAAATCAGTACTAAACAGACAGCTACCCCACAAAACCTATTACTATAACTACTAAAACCTCCAACAAGGTATATGTAAGGTATTAATAATAGCCAATAATAATAATAAAGGAAAATGTACAATATAAAAAAGAAATCACAGCACAAAAATATGAGCAATTAGTCTCTAGTGATTATGTACAATATATCAATATTTGAAAATTCGGCTGTAGTAATTATTGTGATATAGGAAAATAAACGCATTTGTACAATTGTCAATTATATAAATTGTTATAGATTCATCATCAAAATAGGTAAAATTAAGATATAATTCAAGTGTAGCATTTTAAAAAAACGCTAATCATGACTAGCAAATGATTAAAAGTATTGTTGACTGGCATGATGATATACTGCATAAAATTTAAATTTTAATAATTGCTACACGAAAGCGTTAGCTCCAAGTAGCTGGTCATACCAAAATAGACAGTGCGATGTCATGTGTGAGAAATATATTATAATGTAAAAATATATACATTAAAATCAAAGGTAACTGCATAAAAATATGTACATGAACATTGCCTCAGAGATGGCATAATACCAAAGAACTGTTCAAAATGCTACACAATTGTTAGCTAAGAACAGCTGGTTATGCCACGTGAGACAAATGTGGCAAATAACGTAAGGTTAAAAAAATTTTGATACGTAATGTTAATGTTAAAAAAATATCAATTACGCGTTATACAAAGCAGGCTATTGAGATTGTGGGCAGACGGAGCCTGAGACGTGTGTAGAAGTTTGAACGCTCTCAGGATCAGGCGGTTCGATAAACGGTTTCAACCTGTCTATGCTTACTGATGTCGGTGTAGCGCCTTGCATAATAATGAAGTATTTTGGTTGTCTGAGCAAAATCGTGTAAGAACCGCGATACTTTGGTTGTAATGGTGCAACAGCATTGTCGTTGTGAACGAGTACTCTCTTGCAGCCGTGGAGCTGTGGGTGAACGAAGACTGGACGAGGCGTATGTCTCGGCTGCTCTTCAGACATGTTACCGAAATGAAGTCGAAGGTGGGTAGCTTCGTCTTGTGGGTCATCTTGTGCCGGTAGTAGACGTGGGAGCTGACTAGACAGGCGTAGATCCATGCCATATAAGAGTTGTGACGCAGACGTTTAAATGGATTCACGAGTACGGGAACGCATGGCAAGCAGAACTAAAGGTAGTGCATCGACCCAGTTTCCATTAATGGACGAGGATGCTAAAGCAGCTTTGAGTTCTCTATGCATTCTCTCTACCATACCATTAGCTTGGGGATGGTAGGCAGTCGTCTGGCGTAAGATGCATCCCATGTACCGCAAGGTGGTTTTGAAACGATTAGATGAGAAGCAAGTGCCTCTGTCCGTGATGACCTCATTGGGAACACAATAATTGGATATCCATGCAGAGGTAAAACCGTTAGTTACTTCGTCTGCAGAAATGGTGCCAAGAGGTAATGCCGTAGGCCACCGTGAAAATCTATCGATCATAGTTAGAAGGTAGCTGAAACCTTGAACCTTTGTCAGATGAACTATGTCGATGTGGACGATGGCTAGGCGAGAAGTAGTTCGAAAATGTTGCAACTTAGAACGAGTGTGTCGTGTGATCTTATTTTTTTGACAAATAGCACACTCGGAGACCCATCGTTTAACATTCTGCCTAAGTCTGTGACCCAGAAACGATCTGTAAGAAGTCGGACAGTCGCTTGGCTTCCTAGGTGAGAAATTGAATGAATTGAATCGAAAACTTTTCTCTGAAGGCTGGTCGGCAGAACTGGCTTGTTGGGCTGCGTGCCCGTGAAGTAAACAATTGGTAAGCCTTCCCACAGACGGCATATGAACTTGGTTGGGTGACGGGCTATTGGTCTTTGAATGTGAATGTCACCGCGTTGTTCAGTTCGCAGGAGAGTTGGCGTTAGTGCAGGTTCAATGAGTGCCACGGAGTTGACAGTGAATGGTGACGGCGAAGGTGGTTGTAGAGAGACATCTGGCCTGGAAAGGGCATCTGCAATGAAGTTCTCTTTGCCATTGACGTGAAAGACGTCAAATTGCCATTCGCTTAGACGAGAAAGCTGTCTTTCCACTCTGGCAGGGTACTTGGTGATAGATGAAGTTGCGTTTCGAAGTGCGCTAACTAATGGTGTATGATCTGTGAAAACAACAAATCTGCTACTGCCAATGATGCTGATAAAATGGCGCATTGCGTCGTGGATGGCGAGAAGTTCTCGACCGAAAGTGTCGTACCTCGTTTCTACTGGTTGGAGAGTACGCGAGTAGAAACTGACAGGCTTCCGAACTCCGTCGATCTCTTGTTCCAACGTGGCTCTAATAGCGAATTCAGAAGCATCTGTCGTGAGTAGAAATGTTTTTTCAAAGTCTGGATGTGTTAGCATTGTGGCATTTGTTAAAGAGTTGATGGCGAGTCAAAGTAATTCCTCATCTTCGGATGACAAAGCAATGATGAAATTCTTGCTAAGTCCTTTTCGGTTCCGCAGGTGCCTGCACAAAGGATAAAGTTGTTTTGAAAGGCCTGGAAGGAACTTGCGATATTAGTTTAGTACTCCCAGGATTTTCTGCAAATCGCTCAAAGTCCTTGGTGACTTGATATTCTTGATTGAATTCGTCTTTGACGGCAACGGTTGAATACCTTGGGTCGTGATATGATGCCCTAAGAAGTCGACGGATGAAGTTGCAATCTGCGTCTTGTCACAGTTGATCTTGAGTCCGTGGTTGGATAAGCGTGAGAGGACATTTCGTAGATGCTTCGCATGAGATTCTAGATCTGGACTGAATACCATAATGTCATCTAGATATGACATACAATAAGCAGAGTCGTCGCGAAGTACGTTGTCTATGAATCTTTGAAATGTCTGAGTAGCACACTTAAGTCCAAAAGGCATGTAAAGATATTCGAAAATGCCAAATGGAGTGATGACTGCAGTTTTCTCGATATCCTCTGGTGCTACCGGGATGTGATGGTAGGCTTGTCTGAGGTCAATCACCGAGAAGAAATTGCTGCCGTTGAGTTTTTCAAGTAAAGTGTTAATATTTGGAATAGGATATGCATCCGATTGCGTCACTGAATTTAGCTTACGGTAGTCTCCGCAGGCTCTGTACGATCCGTTTGATTTAGAGACTAAGTGCAGTGGTGACGCCTATGAACTTTTCGATGGTCTGATGATTCCCTCTTCCAAAAGCCTTGAGAATTCTTCTTGGGCAGCTTTCAGCTTAGCAGGGGCCAGTGGTCGCTTCTTGATTGCAATAGGTTGTCCTTCTGTGACGATATGATGCATCGTGTTGGAGACTCGTAGCTCTGACTTGTTAAGATCGAAAAGCGACTTGTATTTTTGAAGAGCTGCTGATATCTCTGCTGAATGATGCACTGGGGTTAACTGAATGACCTGTAACCCAAAAGACTTTGCTCCAGTCCGGTGGAGGGGTCGATGATCTTTTGATTGGCAAGATCAACAATGAGCCGAAATTTCAGAAGGAAATCAAGGCGTATTATATTATGTGAGACCTTGGCAATGATGAAGTTGTGGGAAAATTCACGTCGTAGACCTATGTTGGTATGGGCTTGCCTGTAGCTGTTGCGAGAAGAACGCCTAGCGACATCTCGGCCATTGAATCACCTTTGAGAACTGAGACTGCCGCACCTGTGTCTACGATGAACTCTTCGCCAGTTTTGAAATCAAGAAGGTGCAGAAGTTCGTTGGGCTGTTTGGCCGGGTCATGCAAACAAGTAGGCTGGTGATTGTGACCGGCGTTGTCCGTTTGGTTCTCTATGTGAAAAATTCGGCGTGGACGAAAAGAGTCGACAGGAATGTCGGATTGTATTTGGCTTCTTCCCTGTAGCGCCGTTGATGCTGTTGATATGCAGAAAGTACGGTCTAATATTTCCTGCGCCAGACGTTTCCCGATACTGATGCACCCTTGTGCCTGCGGTCTTTTGTCCTTTCCTTCAGCTGTGGAAATTGGCACTCATTCGGAAATTCTTCGGAACAACAAAGACAGACTTGGCATGAATAAAAAAACCTCTGGTGGTTATAACATCAGTTCTTTGGAGCATATTTATTAAAGGATTGCGGAGATTTCGATCGCCGCCTACCATTATACTTGGGCTTATGAATGAATTTGGGTTGAGCATTCACTTGATTTAGCTCGGATTTGGTAATGGCCAATCCTTCTAGAACTTTGGCCATGTTCGCCACTGTTCTTTAAGATTGTTAATAAAAACAACCTTAGCCTCATGGTCAGAAATGTTGGTTTTATACCAACGTTTCCGTAATTTCCTCAATATTTCGATGGGGCCAAGGTTTGGCATGTCTAACTGCGCATATTTGTTTATTATCTGCTCAGTTTCTGTGGGCCCAAGCAATGATGCTACTTCGTTTTTTAGGCCCAAAATGGGATTAGTAGCTACCTAATGGCCTCAAGCTTAGGATAAATCCGTCGCTGCAATTCAGAAGGTAGTTTAGCAAAAACCTTCGACATGTTTTTGATGACTGTCATAATCAAGAAACGGGGAGAAAGTGGAGTCTACGCGCATAAAGAATAACTCATTATCTCCATCCCAAACAGGAACATCACTATCTAAAATTGGACCTGACATTTTAACAATCTTACGGGATCTTAAAAGTATAAATTTATAAGCAATATGAAAATGTATAAATATACTTTAACGAAACGCTTACTCACAAACAGCTTCCAGAGCTGAATGAGCGCAGAACAAAACACGTCACAGTAACTGCTTCCAAAAATTGAAATTATCCGCAATTTAGCCTGTCCAGTACGTACGGTGCAGTTTTGTACGTAGGAAAGTTGAACAGAGGGCCTGTTGGCCTTTGATGCCAATGTATTATTATTATACCCCAAAAGAAAATCACCAGAAATCCACGAATATATACCCAACAAAATTCCCAGAAGACCACGATCAGGGTAAAGAAAACGCAAATGTTAATCTATTTTTTATCCCAAATAAATGAAAAAGGAAGTCAATTTTATTTATACCAAAAAAAATCAGAACAATAATCAACATCCTGGCGTGGTCGCCAATTTTGTAAATGCCGCGGCTTCAAGTAAATGCCGTACAGCGTTACAAACTCGGTTAAGGTGCTCTGAATATAGATATTGTTATGATAGGGGGGCCCTTAACAGGGCCTGGTCGTGCGTTCTCCTGAATTATTCAGAGTGTGAAGATGTCCTAGAGCCTTGGGTTGACTCTGGCTGTTGTTCCTTCTGTTGTCGCGTTGTAATCACGATGTGGAAAACTTCGTTCAAGTTCTGCAATTAATTGGCTCGTCTCGCTGGTTTTACCGCAACAAGATGAGTCACGGATGTTGCCAATTGTTGGTGAAACAAATCAAATCACCAGCGTAGGTATTGACAGCCGACAGAACGCACACGCGTAATGCAAAGCAAAATGCAAATGCAACTACTGACTTGCATGGTAAATTGCCATGCTTAAATACCATGCCATAGTAATATATGTCTACTTGCACACTGTTGGTTAAACGGCAAATCTCGCTTTTTTCTCATTGGTGCAACGTAAATAAAATTGAATTTAATTTACGCAATATGTCGGCCATTAATTTGTGTCGTTACACACTTTCCTCTCTGAAAAAAAGGAAAAAAATTCCTCTCTGCGAGGCTAGACAAGAAATGCATAACAGAGTTCGAACCAAGTTAAGCAAAAATATGATGAACCATAAGTGCTGGGCTTAAATATGCTTGTTGGTTGCTTCAACAATGATAGGATGCCAGGTAACCACTAGGAATTGCTACACAAATTGTTAGCTCTAGTGGTCGGTCATACCACGAGAGGCAAAGTGGAGCAGTGTAAGTTTTGGGAGCCGCAGCGTGAAGATTTCGAGGTAAATCGCCTCTGAATTTGCCAGGTTTAGGTTAAAACCTAAGCAGGTTGGATCGTCGTCAATGTGTTTGTATACGAACAAAGGAGCTAGAGTGCTCAACGTTGTGGTCATGACATTTGTAGAGTGGTCTTTGTGCAATTGATGAAGTTGAGATAGGCATTGAAAGTGGCCT